>VZUA01094626.1:0-21418 GCA_013401035.1 Horornis vulcanius
CCTCTCCCTCTCCCTCCTGAACTCCTGTCAGGGTGCTCTGTGTGGACGCCACTGAAGCAGTGAATAAATGACCAACATGATGTTATTTATGGCAGTTTTGGGTTTGGAGTGTGACATCAGCCCTTTGTAAAGCCCTTTGTTTGTCTCTGTTATATAACCCTGCTGCCCTCTCCATATGGTGGGGTTTGTGTGTGGTGAAGAGCCAATAAATCATCCTTTGGGGGTGAGTTCACAGCAAAAAGGACAGGAGGTGCTGAGGTGACAAATATTCAGTGGGTGATTATTTGTTATTGCTGTTGTTTTGCTTTTTATTACTTGTTGTTATTCCTGGCATGGTCTCCCTTTTAAAACTCCAGGAATGAACCCCAAAGGCCTCGTTGGAAAAGATTTTAAACCCCAGCTCTGAAGTGCTGACCAGGCAGACAAAAATTGGCTTCTACAAAACCTCAGGTGAAATTAGTACAGGACAGTCAAATAAATTCCTTTCACTAAAATTTATGGTCAGGACACAAACTCTATTGGATCATTAATCACAGTTTGCATCAAGGTTTTCTATTGGATTGGATCTTTATGTGTGTTATCCTTAAATGTTAATCCTTGGGAAATGTTAATTTTATTTCTGCAGCCAGGAGAGCCAAATAATTCAATCTAAATTCTCTCTGCTCAGTTTGCTGTGGGAATCAAGCTCAATTCCCTGCTCTGTAAACAAAAGAAGGAAAACAAATGGATGAGAATGACAAATGCTTAGATAAGCACATCTTTATCAAAGGCAGGTCCACACCATGAGAGAAAGAAGATGGAGAAAATTCTTCAAGAAATTCTACAGAACATTTAACCCACCACACCTTGTGGAAGAAAAAAAAAAAAATCTCCCACTTTGTGTTATGTACCAAGATTCTCATTTTGGCAAGGGCTGATAAGAGTAGCCAGGTGTGGATATGGATATTCAGCAGGTATATACATATATATATATATATAAATTCAGAACACAGTACAGAAATCATCTGAGAAACCCTCCTAGCTTTAAATTCAAAGCTGTCACTTTATTTCTCCAGCAGACAACATAATTATTCCAGAAGCACTAAGGAGCACAGAAATCCTTTACACAATGGGTGCCGATGTTAAAAAAAAAAAAATCAGAATTTGCAGAATGTATAAAACATGAGAAAGGTTTACACACAGAAATTGCAATTGAATACATTAAAATCAAGGAGAGGCAGAGAATGAATTAATTTGTTTCAAATGATGGGATGTAGTTTAGTCAGGTTCTGTAATTTAATTTTAGTGAGCACAGTACTTCCTAATTATCTGTATACTCGCAGATGCATAAATAAATCATGAATTTTCTTTCTTGTATTCCAAGTTCATACACAAAAAAATGCTCCAAACCCAACATTTTGGTAACTACAGTGTAAATAAACCAAATAAAAAGCAGGGGCAGCAGGCAGTAATGACTTTATGTGAGCAAAACCGTTCTCACCAAGTTTTAAAGCATCTGAGGAGCAATAAATTGTTACAATTCCTCTGTAAAGATCACTCAGTTAATGCAGGAAAATTGGAGGCGCCTTTTTGCATGGTAGGAATTGCATTTAAATTTGTTGGCAATTTTTTTTGGATGCAAGGGAAGATAAATTAGGGACACCCACCTGGGTGGGCATGAGAAAATCAAGAGGCCATCTCAGTATAAAAGTGTCTGTCCCTCTCCTCTCCTGATTCTTTCACAGTAAGGATTATAATATATTTTTATTTCTAGGTTTTTGGGGGTTTTTTTGTAGCAGCATCATGGTGGGAGAGCCATGGAGTCAATTTAGGGAACAGCAGGAGTTTCTTGGCTTCCTGGAGCTCAACAGGAAGTTTTTTAGAGGGGTCTGAAGACAGAAAAAATGTCAGAAAACATGACCAGGGAAGTCTAAGTGCCTGATTCACTGGAAACAGTGATGTGCAGCATGCCAAAAATTATCAGGAATTTATTTATTTATTGCATTCCTAAGAACAGTCAGTAAATAAACAAAGTAATAAGGAGAAGTCGGGGAAATGATGAAAAACAAGGCCAGAAATAGACAGGAATATTTTCTTCAAAGAGTTGGTATAAATCACATTAAATTGACTGCAAATATGTATTAAGTAAACTCCCCTTGAAGGGGTCACAGGCTTCAGGGTTTCCTCTGTAATGGGAAGTGAAGTCTTTATCCTGTACCACCACATCATTTTAATAAGTTCTCCTTGCTCCTCAACCCTTTCCTTGGTGACAGTTCCCATCTAGATCAGGGGAAGAGCCAGCAGCATGATCTCCTGGGCTGGGACAGGGATTTCCTTCTGCTCCCTGGCACTGGGAGGTTCCTGCCTCTGCTCAGAGCACCTCAGCCTCATGAAAATTGTGTTTTATTGGTATGGATAGATCTTACATCTTGGTGCTTTAGCCCAGCAGCTTCACAGAAGTAAGAAACCCTCAAGAATCATACAAATCATAGAGTCACTGACTGGGTTGGGTTGGCAGGGACCTTAAAGGTCATCTTGTTCCATGCCTTGCCATGGGGACACCTTCCACTGTCCCAGGGTGCTCCAAGCCCTGTCCAGCCTGGCCTGGGACACTTCCAGGGATGGAGCAGCCACAGCTGCTCTGTGCCAGGGTCTCCCCACCCTCACAGGGAGGGATTTCTTCCCAGTATCCAGCCNAGGGAGGGATTTCTTCCCAGTATCCAGCCTGCATTTCCCCTCTGCCAGTGTGAGGCCATTCCCTCTGTTCCCATCACTGCAGTGCCTCTAATCCCTCAGGAAACACCCCAGTCTTTCCCAATATTAGAGAATTTTTTTCCCCCAAACCCTGTAAACACCTACAGGAGGCTCAAGGATGAGGAAGGCACCTCCTCAGTGGTGCCTGCTCTCTGTAACCACGCGGGGAACTCAGCAGCTCCAGTGGCTCTGGGCTCGCTCCCTCCCCTGCAACAACAAAACCACACCGAGGGAACGCAGGAGATTTCTGCTCTGCTTTTGCAGCCTGGTTTGTGGTGTTCCACTCCAGTTAGAGTGCAGATCACTGTGATTCAATCAGTCAGCAGTAGCTCAAAGCCACCACTGGTTGTCTTTCTGCCCTGATAAGCAAAGATCTCCAAGTACACAGGCTCTGGAAAGAATTTGCCTTGGGTCACTTGCCTCGCTAGCAAGGATGCTGCAGTATTTTTGACAATATGCTTTGCTTTGAGAGGTCAGTGACTTTTGCCTGGGTGTTTTTTTTGTTCTAAATATAGCATTTATCTAAATGTTTGGGAAAATAGGAAGCATCAGAGTCCTCTTTGCACAGCATCATACGTAACAATTTTCTTGGTGTGTCCTAAATCTCCTGGAAATTGGATGGAAAAAACGAAATCCAAAACAAGCCACTTTTTACTGTCCAGACAAAAAAAAAAAGAAAATACTTACAAAATTTTATTTGAAAGTACCCTTAAAGCTCTCTGGTTTTAGGTAGGTTCTCATGAGAGACTGCCCATCTGGATCACTGGCTGATGGCTCTCAGCAGACAAAGTGCACAGTGCTGAGCTGTTTGTGGTTTGACACATGAACTCTGTGACCCCCACCATGTGTCCAGAGCCATTATGCACAACTCAGTTCCCCTCTGCCAAAAAACAAAAAAGAAAAGAAAGGTTGGGAGGAATTCTGTTGCTGCAATTAAAGCAGGTCTCAATCACAATCATAACCAGGCATTCAAAATCACCCCCAAGAAGTATCCTTTGATCATCTTTAAAACGTTGCTTGATTCGAGGGCAGGATCTCTCCCTCTTTGATTTGAACAAGTGTAAGTGTTCTCTGACATGATGAACTGTGTGTGGTTTTCATACCCCTGCAACAGCCCAGCTCACTGAATTATTAGCAGATAATATTCTCCAATTACTTTTGTTTGCTTTGTTTCACAGAAAAAGAGAATGAGTTTTTCCCCCAAATGTATTTACTCCTTGAAATTAATGGATAATTTTAGCCCTGCATTTTCTCTTTGTGAAAGAGCAGTGTGCACGTTTAGAAGTCCAAGTTGAAGCAGTTTTGCCAGCAGATGTGGAATTTGGTGGCAGACAGGGCATTTCACATCTCCACAGCTTTGTTTCCTGACTCTGCAGTGCCAGGCAGCCCCTCTGCCTTGGCTCCCTGCTTCCAGCACCGGTGTCAGGCAGACGTGGGGCTCACACCGAGATCCAGGAGGAATCCCCAAAAATCACTGCTCTGTTTTTGCACACACAGACAAGACTATTTCCACACAATGTGTCATCATCTCCGGATCACTGTTTGGATGGATAAACAGCATTACAAACGTGACTGTCAGGCTTTCACTCATCAGCAGGGGATGAAATGCAGCAATTTGTGCACTCCAGCAGCCTCAGAGGTGTGGGTTTTCCTACAGCAGTGAAGAAACACCATGGGGCCTTTCTGAAATGTGCTTCTGTGCTTGTTGCTATTCATATTTATCCTCCTCATGCACACCTCCCACACGGGTTTTTATAACACATCAGGTGTGGGATCCCACCACAGACCCACGGGGGGGCTGCAAATCCAGCCAGGGAATTGCTGCTGGTTTGGATCACACTGAGGACACGCCCTGGAAACGATTCCTGGAAACTCCAGCCTCCACACTCAGTGACAATCAGGGACATTATTTTTAAGAATAACAGCTCCTGATGATGGGTTTAGGTGTTTCGAGGTGGTGTTCCAGCAGGGGAAGGTGGGGCCAAGTGGAGGAGTCACTGCACGAACGTGGTTTTGATGATTATTTGACAATTATCAGCTCTTTGCACCGGGAGGATCAATGTTACCCCTCCCATCTGACTTTCTGGTCTCACTTTACAAGCTCATAGTGATGCTGCTTGAACTTCTGAAACATGTGGACCCCAATATTTGGGTTTTTCCTGTAGAAATCTGCCTCCTTCTTGCAGTTTCACACGGATAAATACCCTGCTTCCCTAGGTCACATTAGAAATCATTTGCAGAGAGTTAGAAATGGTTACCAAGAAATCTGCAACATGATAAAGTCCTCTGTGGCAAGGTCTTTTTTACTGCATTAATGCACAATATGCAGCATTTTTTAGTACCTGGCTTTTTTTTTCAGGCTGTCAAGTTTCAGTAATGAAATAAAGGCAGCGCAGTCCATGTAATTTAGTTCCTCCAAATTTCGTAACTTCTTGACAAAATAACAGCCAGCCACAACATTTTGATCTGGTTAAGAGCTCTCCTGTCTGGGGATATTTGCAGTAAAGCTTTGCAACAAGAAGTCAATTAGCTGTCAGTCATTTAGCTCTGTTTGCTGGTTTCTGGAAGGTTTTTTGATAGCCTTCACTTTTTTCTTCTTCTTTTTTTCAGTCAAGGATTCCTTTAGTTGAAAGACTCTAATCCCATGGTAATAACAATAATGTTTTAACACTTCCAAGTGGCAGCTTTGCTAGTTTTCCTTCAGGATAATCAGTTCTTAGACTACAAACTTCCCCTGTTTAATTTTTCTTGAGCTTGGCTGAGTGAAGCAGACACTTGAAAAAATAAAAATGAACAGAGTCTGACTGAGTGTAATAATCAATATTAACATTATGGATTCATGATCCATTATTAACAACAACCCCAGACTCTTTTCTGGAGTAATACATGCTTCAAGTACCAAGATTGTTAAAAATTTCAAGATAAAGGTCAAAAATCAGACCCCCACAAACTGATTATAAGCTTTCGAAATGTGGCCTTCAAATTTAAATGCTTTTAGCCTCAGATATTTGTCTTTATGAAGTTTCCAGCTGTGGTTGGTCTCCGAGGTACCTCTGCAATGCTGAGTTGATTATGGCAGTGTTTGCATCTTTTATTGCAGTTTTATTGTTGTTAAATTACCTCTTAAAATGGTCTGAAACAGCTCAGCTAAATTAGGAGCTGTATTTAAAAGAAAACTTTTAAATGACAGTTTTTCTGAACCGGCTTTTTCTCATTATTTGGGTGCTGTTATCCAGCTGGAATCCTGCAAAATGCTTCTGATAAAATTTAACAACCATTCTTGGGGTGGGAGCCAGGAGCAAAGTGACTCTCTGGATCTAGAGGTGACCAGAAGGGAAATACGTGCCTGTACTTGGTGACTCTTGGTTTGAAATGTATTTGATTTTTTCCACTTGGATATTTCAGGTTTTTGAAGTTCCAGGTAGGATGATTAGTGCTGGATCCTAAACATAATTAGCAGGAAATGCCAGTGCTTGAATGAGCGAGTTCTATCAAGAAAATAGATTTTATTTAAAAAATGCAATTTAAAATGTATTCCTTGCCATGCACAAGGCAATTTTCTTGAACAAATAAAAGAGCAGAAGTACAGTGGTTTAATTAAACATAGTTAAAAATTGGAAACCAATTAATTTCTGGAGAAATGGAACTGTAAGGTATTTTTCATTAATTGCCCTGTCATTAACTTACCCTGCTACTGCACCAGCTGAATGGAATATTTAAGTAAATTCAAATGCATCGTGTCAGATTCAAGGTTCTTTCAAACGGATTGGGATAGAATGAAGTGTTATACTGACATGACAAGCATGAGGCTTAAAATCTTTTCTTTCTTTTTTTTTTTAAAGTGCACAATTTGCACGTCAAATAGATGGATGTTCACAGAATCAATTTAATTCCGAGACCTTTGATCAGAGATTTAGCGGGGGGAGCCGTGAAGAGAAATTCTCCTGAAAATGTTTGCTGCTTTCTGACGAGGACTGGCACCATTTGGGTAGGGAGATGAAAGCACACCTCATCTTTTCCACTCCTCCTCCTTAATAATACCCTTGGAGTCAGAAATTAGGCACAGCAGGAGGAAGGATCCTGTGCAGCACATCTCTGCACTAATAAAACCAAGCAAGCTGTTGAAGGCCTGAAATAAGCAGATATTTCTCACACAGGAAGTCATTTATCTTTGGGGCAACGGGACGAGAAGGCAGTTTGCTTCGTTTTCACACAAAATTGAGGAATAATGATTTGGAGCCTTGCCCATGAAAGCTGGGATGGAAGCAGCTCCAAGAAATTTGTCTCTGTTGTGTAAGGAAAGATCATGAAAAGAAATCCTCGGTTAGGATTAGCTGAAAGGATCAGAAAACAGAGCTGAGGTTTCACTTGCCCCTTTCCAGGGGATGAAGAGGAGGAAAATCATAAGGAGGTGAGAAAAGCAGAGGAAATGAGGGAGCAGGGAGCAAACACTCCCTTGTGCCTCATTCCCTAAGATCTGCCCACAGCAGAAATCATAATTTTCATTATGTAAGAAATACAATTGTGTCCCTCACAGCAGAAAGTGTTCTTGGATGGACAGGGGTGGTGGTTTCTTGCTTCAAAGTATTTCCTCCTCTTTCTCACCCCAGCATGCAATTCTGCCTCCAAAAATTCCACCAGCAAAACGAGGAGAGAGGGATTTCCTACATAACCAGAGACATTAAAATGAAACAGTTTTTTGTACTTGGTAGTGTTTCATGTTAATGTAACTGACATTTTGCTCCCTTTTTACTGGGAATCCAATAGTTTTATTGTTCTTTTAACTGCCTCAGATTGCCCACTAATCCCCACTGCTGCGAGCTACACGTCCCCAGAAGTTTTACAAGTTGTACTGAAATAAGGAAGCTAGCATAAATTAATGCAGGGCGAGCCTCGAAATGAAACCACTTGACCCCTGTTAAAATCTGCTGCTAACACTGTTTGCAGTGGTGTTTAATGTCTGGAATCACTTTATCATTCAATATGACACGGGGAAGCAGCAGAGCTGCTCTGAGGCATCGTTGTTAGGAGTGAGAGTTGCCATGCCAGTGCTGCAGAGCCCTGAATGCCAGGAGACTGGGCTGCTCCTCCACCATAAATTAAAAGGCATGAATCTTTCCAAGTGCAGTATCCCAGATACAAATTCTAGCTCTGTACAGCTCAGAAATCTCTCAGTCCTGGGCTTGTCAAGCCATAAAAAAATCAGGAAAAAAAAAATAAATAAAGCTGTAGTGCATGACAGAAAGAAAAGACATGGGACACCTCTGTGGTTGGACCAATAAATCCTCCTTTATAGGGGGTGATGTGATCTTAAAAACTGGGCAGTAGCTCATCCTTCTAGTGACAGCAGCAGGCTTTTCCTTTTGGGGGCAAAACTTTTCCTTGGATATGGGGGTGGATGGGGATCACCCCATGCTTCAGAGGAAATATCCATAAATAGGGTAAAAATAGGGTATAATAAGTATAATTTATTTATGTTTATTAAATATAAATAAATAGGGTCAATATTTATTGATATTTAAATAATAAATAAATAGGGCACTCACGCTGCTGTTCTTAGGATTCAAACTTGGAAAACTTTCTTGTGTTTCCTCTTACAGGGCCTGGCATGAAAATGGCTTGTGTAGAACAGAGACTGCATTGGTCCAAGTCTGATGGGGCAGGGAGATGTCCCTGGAAGTTTTCCCTGCTACACAGCCTGATTTCCCATCAGGTTTGTGATATCTCATGGTCATCCTTCTCTGCAAATTATCATCTTGCTGGGAGTCTCAAGCGAAATACCCATGCATGTGTCTCTGTGCTCCATCAGGTCTCCCTCATCTTTCCCCTTTTTGGGGCCAGTTCTGATTTTATCTGCACTTTGCAAGTTCATGACAAGGCTGCTGCGACAAAAGAAAGGAAGGGATTGCAGTGGGTCTGTTGATATGTTTAGCTCCGTGCTCTCCTGCACAATAGCCCTTATCTTTGTTGGTTCAACATCCAGTTTGCAATGCAGTAAGGATTGCAGAGCAGCCTGGGGCAGGGAACAGCGCTGAGCCCAGTCAGCTCCTTCACATCTGAGCCTGGCTCCGTGGGCTCTGCCATCATTAAATGAACTTCAGGGAGCTGCTGGGGATTTGCAGGGTCGGGCTGTGTGCAGCTCCTTGCATCCTTGGGGAAAGAGGATCCACCTTGCCCTAGCTGCGTGCAGGGTGAGAGACTGGAGCGCACACCCGATCTTGCCAAAACCCAGCAGAAAATGGAGATCACTAAATTTAGGCATCTCCAAGGAGGCTTTTCCATGTGAACACGATGTCTAAATTCCTGTTTTAGTCTCTGAATGGAAAGCTGCCAGTGCAGCTCATGGAAGTGGAGGTTTGGAGCTCATCTCACCCTAAGGAACATGGAGACACCCCCATCTCCGAGGGGGGATGTGAATCTTCCCTCTCCTTTTTGTCTGTGGGGAAAACTGACAGCAATTGTGTTCTGGAGTGGCTAAATACATTAAGCTAAATACAAGGAGTGTTAAGTTAATGAGTGCTAATCAAGATTAATCCACAGAAATCACTGAGAGTCATCTTTTCAAGAGGAGGAGAAGTTGGAGGGAAATCAAGCTGCATATGTCTGATAGCTGCACAAGATTGCTCCGGATGATTTAATGGGTAATTTTTATTATTTATGCTCTGTGCATTCCCAGAATGAAATGAAATGAGGGATTATTGTATTGAGTAATATCTGAAAGTGGATCTAAACGCTGTTGAATTCACCAAATGTATGAAATCATCAGAATCAGAGGATGTGCAGAGCAGTGTCCCCAGTGTAACCCCAACTCTGCAGAAGAACAAAGGATTTCTTCTTCTACTTTTCAGATGTAACCTAATTTAAAAAATATTCTACATCTCACATCAGTTACATATTTGTAGTCAGTGACTTTTTCTCTCTCAGAATCTGTTGGGAGAAGCAAGAAACTTGTAAGGTTCAATTTTGCTAAAGAAAACACACCCAGCAGTGATTTACAGGCAGCAGGACAAGCTCATGAGGGGTGCAAAGCAATAAATGATGGGTCTGCTCAGACCTTCCAGCAGCAAAAGGAACAGAAAAGTGGAAGATGATGATGGGGTCAGAGAGAATTATGGAAAAACATATCGTAGGGAAAAAAAGGAGGTGAAATCTGTTTAACTTGTGAGAAGTTAGATATTTTTTTGGTCATGGTATTTATCTCCGGCTGCAGGAATTAGACACATTGTTCATTTTATATTTGCTTAGTATGCACAGAATCTGAAAGGAGAAAAATCTTTTGTTATTTAAACAGCTTGTACAAGGCCACTTTTATTGCTGAGACCTAATGGCTCAGTTGAGCTGTTTGTCAATGCAAATAATTCCAGACCTTCATTTTGGAGATACTGAGAGGCAAATGCAACCTCCATGCAATCAAATATATTCAGTGAGACATAATTGCCAATCTTTTCCAGGCCTATCACACCTGGTTGGGTATTTTTCTGAAATGTATTTCAGCAGAAAATGTTCATTTATCCATATTGGTAATTATATTCATCAAAAGGAAAGCATCAGTTTTGAGAATTTTCTTCAGTCTTAATTTCTATAAAACTTGGAATGGTTTAAATCTTTTAAGATTTTCTTAAATTAGGAAATTAGTTTTTCACTTTTTGAAGCCACTTTCATTTCAAAATGTAAGCTATTTATAAGGAAAAGGGTTTTAAAAATGAAAATGTGTTGAAGTCAAAATGAAAGCTTGACCTGAATCTACTTATTTCTTCTGTTCAAATTTTCAATTCACAACAGCTTTTTTACCATTATATTTTTTCCAACTTCATAAATTTCATGAAATACGAGGGAAGCAATGCAGGATGTGTGAATCCTCGTGCTTTAAAGAGACATATCTGGACTCCTCAGATGTGAGAAGCTTAGAATAAATGAGTTTTTCACAAGAAAAGGTAATATTTTGGGGCATCTTTTTTCTTCTTGTTTCTGAGCTGCAGGACACTTCAGGTTTTATTTTCATATTCAGGAAGCTGAGGAGGTTTTTTTTTTCCTTTTTGTTTGGTTGGGGTTTTTTTAGCAGAGTGGCTGAACTTTTCTAGCAGACCTTTTCTGGAGCTTTAACCCAGAAGGAAAGCCCTGAGTGTCGTGCAGTGCAGATGAAAACTCCCTCTCCCTGCCTGCCCCTTTAGAAATGCTTCCATGGAGAAAATATTCTGATCTGCTGTGAATTTTCCATCTCTTTCCATTTCCAGTGGGTCACCCAGGATGGAGGGACATCAGTGGTGCCCAGAAGGCTGCAGGGACAGGAATCAGCTGGGAGCAGCTGCTGGGGCTGGCAGCACCCTCTGAGCTGCTCCATTTCCCTTCCCAAACCCTTTCTTGGCTCATTTTTTGTCACACAGCTCAGCTTCCCTTCCCTGGCTCCCTCCAGGCAGCTGAAGCTCCATGATAAAGGTAACAACCCCCCCATTTTAGGCTATAAATGGGATTTTTCTGACAAGACACTGCAGTGCTGGCGCTCAGACACCAGTCCCTGCCTGGAGTCTTTTGACTCTTTAATGACTTCAACCCTCACCCCTGTGGCAGAGCTTTATTGTGGGGATGATTTCCATGGATTCTGAGAGTTAAAAAGCAATCTGTGGAAAGAGATTGACAGGGACCTGTCCTTGTAGCTTCTTCTTTCTAAAAGTACAGCTCACACTGAGCACGAGGCTCAAAGATTTCTGCATGAAGTTGATATTTTGTTGAAATCAGCATTTTAAAATCAAGATGAACCCCATTTAATAGTTAAATAATGATGTAGATGGCACAGCATTTCCCTTTCCCATGACAAATCATTTTGTTAACAAGGGTAGAAGCAGCAGCTTTCACATTTAACATCGGCCACGGGAGGATTTTGATCACTCAGGTTGGATGTAGCTGAAAAGGAAATCTCCAGGTAAAAGCTCTCATTAAAGAGAATTCATTAAAGGTCTCCCACAGTCCTCACTCCTCCAGTGCTTCTCTGCCTGGGTGCTTTTGTTTCCTGGCTTGTGGTAACTGCAAACTGGACACCAAGAAGAAATCTTTTACTTTTGGATGTGCAGAGTCTGCATTTGTACCTATTAAAAAAAAAAAGAGCCATATTTCAGAATAGAAATACAGAGCACCAATCCAATCCAATCCAAATAAAACAGCCATTCCAGGTTTCTTGTTATCTGCCTGAGGTATTACACTGAGAATCTAAATAAAATAACAGGGACAACATTCTCATTATTTTTCCAGAGCTTTCAGTTGGGAGGGTTGATGATCATTATACTGATGGCTCTTGCTGTAACAAAGTCACTCCTATTAAAGTTCGTTTTTGAAGGAATGAATTTAAGGAATTTTTTAAGCAGAAGAATAATATTGAAGATTATGAAAATCCGCACACTCATGGGTTTGTTCCTTGGTGAATCTCCATGCACTCAAAAGGAAAAAAACCACATTTTTGTAGTAAGAGATTCTGAGCATCACAGGGAAAATCTGGTCCAAGGTTGGTTGACCACAGAGAGGCAGTGATTCTCTAACAGCTCCAAACAAGCAGAAAATACCAGATTTGTTTCTGGTTCTGAAGGGTGCTTTCTTTCCAGGAGGAATCATGACTTTTTTTATTGTTGTTGGGTTGATCTTATTTCTCCCCAGAAAAAAAATGGAATCTTTCCAAAAGAGTGCTCAGATGTTTTTAGGTCATCTATTTTAGTGATTTCTTCCCCTGAAAATTGCCTCGAAACATTTGCTGTTGGAAACCCCTTCGACACTAATGACACATCCTCTGAAAGTACCTTGGGTGAAACAGCAAATGAATTTTCCCTCTCAAACCCACAGAAAAGTATTCCCTTTGTGATATTTTTTGTCTCAAGCTTAAATTAACAGTAGAGTGACCTTTCTTTAGCCTCTACCTTGGGCTATGTTAGTGTTTAAATACTGACATTAAATCCCCAGCAATGCCTGTTCAGTCAGAATACACCTGAAAATACACCTGAACTAACTGGAGAATTTACAGACTCACTGAGTGGGGTAATGCACCTACATAAAAATGTTCCTATAGGAATAGAATATAATAGAATATAGGATATTACAGCTTGAAATATAGGGGTAGAATGTAATAGGTATTGCATGAATTGTATAATTCCCAGGAAAGACAGAGAAAAGGGGATTTTTTTTTTTGTGGAACATCATTATTATGGTCTTTTCTTTGGTAACATTTTCCTCCCTGGCTTCCTTGGCTCGTTGCTTTCTCCTCACACAGTTGAGGGTTGGTGCCAGGCTGCCACTTCTCCCCATTTCCCTCTGCTTGAAGATGGACAGGGCTGAGCTGGGCCCTTTAAGAGCTGTGCTGGAGCTACTTGAAGCTAATTTTTTTTGGAGATAGCACATAACAGATGGCATTGGGTTTATCTCCAGCCTTCCTGGCATTGGGTTTATCTCCAGCCTTCCTGGGCACTCAGCCCCGTGTCCAAAGGTGGTGTGAGAGCTCCAGATTATTGTTTTAAACCAGAGCAGAAGTAGCTGCACTCACAGAGGCTCCAGACAGCCCAGCACAGTCAGCACGGATTTATGTTGCACCAGGGTAATGATCCCTGAGTGCCCCTTGGTGCAGGGAATTTATTGAAGGCAACAACTGCAAACCAAAGGAACACATCCATAATTTCAGACCAAACAACTTCCAGCAGCAGCCTCGAGATCTCATTGCACAGGGGTTTAGAGATTCATCTTAACAGCAACTCTCCTTCCTTTATTCTGTGATCTTTTGCTGTCTTTGGATGTAACATCCCAGTTTCCTTGGGAATGCCATCCTGGTTTTGGATGTTGTGGGTTTTCCCCCTGCAGCCACACCTTTCACTGCAGCCCTGGGCTGGGAGCTGGGATTAACTTCCATGGATTTAATTTGGTGGATTCAGGAACTAAGTGTTTCCAAGCCCTATTAAAAAATAAGAGGCTTTTTTTTGAAGTCTTTTTCATGTAACTGTTGCCATGATCTAATGGGACTAAATTTGGTTTCCTTCTAAATAAATCTCACTGTCATTTAGCGAGACTGCAAAATTAACAAGATGCAGCAGTTCTGTGCTCCGTAGCAGGAAGCCAAAAGCAAAAGATATTTTAGATGAACAAATGAGGTGGAAATGACTTATCCCCCCCAAGGACTTATTTCCCATGAGAAAACTAGATTCTCAGAAAGAAAAAAGAAAAAAGAAAGAAAGAAAGAAAGAAAGAAAACCCAAAAAAAAGGCTCTAAAAATAGGTTGTGTCACAGAGTTCTGAGCCAGGCTGCATCTCCTGCGTCCCTCATGGAAAGCTCAGCTCCCAGGAGAGCCTCAGGAGAGCAGCAACTCTTGGATGGTTTGACAACAGCACCAAGGCAGCAGCGTGGGTGTGTGGGGATGTGCAGGTAGTGCAGGTGTGGGCTTTACTGGAGTGTTAATTAGGCTGAACAATTATGAAGGGTGGATAAACTCAGCTGGTTGGGAGAAGGGATTTTTTTTTTTTTTTTAGTCCTTTTGCTGCTGGCAAAGGGGCAAGGTAAACACTTTGCTGTTCTGTGGAGAATATAATGGATGTTTTGGCTTTGCACTGCTGTGGCAGAGCAAGGAAAAGCTGGGGAAAGTCTAATTAATGGAGAGCTTAATGGGTTTTGTCCACAGGTGACAAACACAGAAGCTGCTTCAATATTTTAATTGTCTAAATGGACTCTTATTGATGTCCACAACCTGCCTGCCCTACCTGGTGTCCACTGCTGAATATCCTCAGGTCTGGTAAAAAGCCAATTTCTGGAGGCACATGAAAATCTTCAACCTCACAAAGTGCTGAAGGCTTCTGCTCAACCACCTGGGATCCAAGGATACCCCAGGAAAGTGTTTTGCACCTTGGGAGTTTGCAGTGACAGATTGAAGGGTAGGGAAACCACCAGGGACTCACAGTGAGCACTGAAACCAAGGAAAAAAAAAACCATGAGAAAGAGTTGCAAAGCCCTCGGGATTTGTTTTCCTGAGGACTTGCCTCAAACAGCAGAGAAAGACTGAGATGAACTGAAATTGTGGTATTTTTGCCACTGGAAAGGGACAAAATATCTCAAGCTTTTATATAACTTCTGCTGTTCTGGGTTGTGTCTGAAATAGGCTTTTCTTTGTCACTAATGATTATTTATCCAGAGCACTGAGCAGGTGAGTCAGTGTTTACTGCTAAAACACCAAAACCTCCCTCACTGCATTGTTGTCACAGCCTTTCATGGACTAAGCAGTTGAAAAAAGGAAATCCACATTTGGTGTTTCAGCTTCAGTCCCTCTGTATTTATAGTTCACTTAATGGTTATGAACGTGCAGAACTTGGCTGTCAGCTCCCAGCTTCCTTCAGTGGTTTTTTATCCAGTCTGAAAATTATTATGGAATTAATTCAATTGCATTATTGCTTTTCTTCTTGTAAAACCTGGGAATTAGGGTAATAAAAATACTACTTCTGATAGCATTACCATATTAACAGAGGTGGAAATCTGCTAAGATAGACTTTTACAAAAAGTCATCTTTTACATCTTAAATTCTAATAAGATGGGGAAGCACTAAATGGTTAATCTACATGAAAGTTCAAGAAGAGAGGCTGTTTGAACTCGTAGTAACATTACTTTGTAGAGGAAACAGGCAAAGACAAGTCAGAGAAAAATATTTTGATGTTTTCCCACAAAGTCTGATTGGAGTCCCAGCGAAATGATGAAGTCCCAGAGTATTTTTGGAATCGAGGGTGTCTGTGGCAAAAAAAACCCTGTCATGAAGACAGAAAAATATCCAATAATGAGTTTCTTAGTGAAACAAAAGTTCTCTGAACTTCTGCTGGGATAACACCCATCCTCTTGGAGCGGGGAATTCTTTCCTCTGAAATAAATCTCATATCACATCAGGACTCCACCATACTGAAGGAAGGAGTCTGTCTGTCTCTGGAAGGGGAATTGGTCCAGTCTTTCCATTTTAAAGTCCTTTTTCTCATCCATGGCCCCGACTTTAGTAACAGCAATGATTTAAGGGTGTTGGATACTGTAAATATCCCAGGGAAAGGGTCCTGTGGGCCCCTGAGAGCCAGACACTGAGAGCTGAATTGCAGCAAAAAGGTAACTGTGAGAAGCACGTGGTGTTGATAATTAAAAATCATAGAAACATTATTTGACATCATTAAATCAATCTTTTTGGTGACTCTCAGGGTTAACAGCAGTAGACAGGAAGGAATCTATCAATAAATGGCTCAGTTATGTGTAAATGCAATTGAGGCATTTATTAACAGGTGAAGTGCCTTTCTGCAAGCCAGTCTCTCTTCTCCAGGACATAATCCATGAACAGCCCATGGAGAGAGCACACAGGAATGGACCCCAGGCTCCTCTTCAGATCACCAGAAAGTACTGATGCAATTTTTGTCAAAGTGACAGAATCCCAGAGAGAAAAGCTGGAGATGAGAGTGTTGTGGGTGAGAACACTTTGATGGACTAAAGTGCTGTTAATGTCAGAAAACAGCACATCCAGGATGGAATTTATATCAAAATTTTATCAGAAGGCACTGAGAGATAAACCAAGCAACAAACCATGGCAATCAAAAAGGAAGAAAACTGATTCAGCCCCACACTCCAAGCCTTGCTCACTGCCCTGCAGGTTGAGTTTGCCTGCTGATGCACTGAACTATTCTGTAATAAATGTAGAAAACTCAGGGTGTGCACCAGGCACAGCAATCTCAACAACAGCAGTCGTGGGGAGGACTCACAGCTCCAGCAGGAGATTGAAGTTTGTGCTTAGGCTATGGTTATAAAAAACCCCTTGGGTCTGACTTAGCCTGATGGCCAAATACATTTGGCTTTGGCTCAAAATTTTTGGCTGGCCCTGGAAGGGGTTATGGACATATTCCCTGTCTGCCACATCTTTGTGACACTCCCTGGTCTTTGTGATATTTTGGAGATGAAGGATGATATTCCTCATCTTCCACATCTTCGTCACATTCCCTGATTTTTGTGATATTTTGGAGATGAAGGATGATATTCCCCATCTTCCACATCTTACTGACACTCCCTGATCTTTGTGATATTTTGGAGATGAAGGATGATATTCCCCATCTTCCACATCTTTGTCACATTCCCTGATTTTTGTGGTATTTTGGAGATGAAGGATGATGTTCATGCTTGCATCTGTTGTTTAGAAGTGGAAGCAGAGAAATAAAGAAGTAGAGGAGACTCTTTTCAATAAATAGAAACATTTTATGGTGCATGAAATCCAAAGGGGCTGCAACGTAAAGATGTTTTAGGCAATGGATTGATTCTCAGAAAGCTCTGCTCCCTTGTGCCACTTTAGGCATTATAAACACGTGTCTCAAACTCAGTGCCGGGGGTCTCTGAGGAATTTTGGGAAGTAAACAATGATCCCGGGGGGGCACCGGGGCTGATCAAACATCAGTGAGCACTTCTCACCTCGCCCGGAGCCCCCAGGAGCGCGGGAGAAATCATTGTCCCCTTTTGTCCTCTGCAAATGTCACCACAAACGCGCCCTGCTCCCCCTGGAGCAGCATCTCAAGGTGAGCAGAGAGCAGGGGACAGCGTTTGATGCCAAATTTCTCAGCTAAACACTCCCCAGCACCACTTTTGTTGTTGTTGTTTCTTTCCAGGTGTTATTCCTGAAGGAGAATTCTCGGGGAGGATGTTCAGGATGCCCTGTTTGGCTCCCTCAGGTATTTGCCCAAACGCAGCTCCCTCAGGCTGAGATCACCCTGAGGAATGGCAGAACTGCTCTGATATATTAAAAAAAAAAAATTATTTGAAGCGTTCTGAGAGGGAAAAAACGGATTTAACCTGAGGACTGAAGAAAAGTTTCTTTTCCAGAATGTTAAAACATCGACAGTATTTCCTCACACACGCTGGGTTCCCAGTGACACAAATAATTCCAGCTGTGATCAAGGCGTGCAACAAGGCACCTCTTCAGCTTAAACAAGTGTGCTGTCTTCCTGTGCAAATTAGGGAGCTGTCGATGCTAATTACCAGCTCCAATCCCTTGTTATCAAACTCGTGCTATTTGTGCACACAGATGAATCAAGTGCCTGTGGATCTGGGGCAGATGCTTGCAAGTGCTCTGTGAATGTGTAATCACTTTTCTAGTTCCTTCAAGGGAAGTAGAACCTGCATCTGAAGCACAAGCTACAGTAAAAAATTCACAAAAAAAAAAAAAAAAANTATTGTAACATTTCAATTTAAAAAGGAGGTTTTAAAAAATGTTGCTTTATGCAGCCGTAAACCTGGTTATTAAATTACCCCATAAACTCAAATAATTTAAAAGCAGAGTTGTTGGATTCCATAAGCTCATAATTGAAACTGTTGTTGGGCAAAAATGAGCTGCAAACCTTTAAAAAAGGTTTAAACTGGTATAAACAAGAGCACCTGACATTCAGGCCTCCTACATATTTAAATAAAGACATTATTATTCAAGTACTATTTGTACTGAAGCAATTCCCAGGCTTCCAGTCACGGAGAAAGGCATCTAAAGGGTGTAACTTTGATTTCACATTAGCAATTGATGGATGAGGGGTTTTTTTTGTCAATACAGCATTCACTGGACATTTATAAGCACAATGTCTGTGTTTCTCTGGCTAAAAGAGCAGCCACAAAACTGCATTTTGGTGGTACAGGTAAATTTTACCAAAAAATTTAAAAAAAAAACCAACCCTGCAGAAACTTCATGCCTTCTCCTGTCTCCCTATCCACAATGCACATTTGTTTTGTTCAGATTGCTCCTCCAGTCACGTGAATTAATTGTCAGTTCAGTTTTGTGGTAGCTGGGGGCTGTTTGAGAGCTGAGGAGAGCTCTGAGGGCTGGGACTGCAGCAAGCACAGACCAGAATAAGGACCAGAATTGTGCCTTTCTGCTCGGGTTGTCTCCTTGTTGACAAGAAACTTCAAGATCCCCATCGTTTACAACAGTAAAATCAAATCAAATCTTTTGGCTGAAGGATGCAGAATGAACTTAAGTGACTTTCTCAAACATTCCCTGTCAAGACTCATTGCATATTTCTTTGAATCACGTTCACTACTTTGATGGTAATATGGATTTTTTTTTTCTCCCTATGGTGAAGGTTCATTTAGTGACTCATTTTGCTCTCCTACGTAAAATAGCTTCTACATTTTTTTTTTTAAATGCATAGCTGATTAAATCACAAATAATTGCTCCTCAGAAAGAACAGTGTTTTAAATCTTTTCGACTTTCTGCCTTTCAAGTCAGGGAGTTCAATGAATCATTAGGCATTTCAATGTATTAACAACTTGAGTGGTTTGAACAATAAAAACCCTGCTCTCTTCTATTTCCTGCTCTGTTAAAGTTACTTTTATTCTCACTTATTATCTGCTCAGCAAAATTAGTGTTTAGTGATACACGCCACACTCTCCCAGTGTGGAATGTATCGATGGATGCATGTGCTATATCCAAAATATAGCAGTGATTTCTATTTGTTAGAGCCACAAACAGCCTTTAGCTCTGTGTGTGATGCTGACCCCGAGTTGCTGCCCTGGGGAATGCTCCACCACAAAGAATTGCATCTTGCTTTATTTAAAACACCCACGGGGGTGGTGGGGACAGAATAAAACCTCCAACTTTCCTTGCCATTGTTGTGTGCGTGCCCTGAGCCTACACACAGCAGCAATGAATTGCCAATTAGAAAATAAAAACTGCTGCCAAGGGCCTGATGTACTGAAGGCTTGTATTATTGGAAATCAAAAAAGCCCAGCTCGCTCTTGCTGTGTATTGTCAGGGTAAATGGGTTTTATCTGAAGCCAAGCTGCTCACTTTGCTGCACATTTCCTCCAGGACTGTTCACAGGAACCAACAAGTGAGCTCCTTCCTGTCCCCCCGACTGCACCAGCTGAGGATCCTCACCCTTGCAGAGCCAACCTTTGATTTGACCAAAGCTGCTGCTTCACTTCAAATCCAGTCACGTTCTTATCTTTGCACTCAGTAAAGGGGCAATCACATTTCTGCCACGAACAGGTGCAGGCTGAGGGATGCAGAGTGTGTGGTGCATGGGCTCAGCATCCCCAGGGAGCAGAGGAGTCCCCAGACCTCCTGGGGGCTCAATCCTCAGCCCAGAAAATCCCGTTTTTCATACCTGACCCAAGAAAAGGAGCTGCTCTGGGTTCTGTTCACAGCTGCCTGCTGTGATCACTCAGTTGCCTGATCCATCATTTCACTTGAAGAAGCTCTGGAAGGCACTGACAGTGGTTTGTCCAGCTGGAAATTCATATTTCCAGATGAAAACTCTGTGGCAAGAGGCTGACATTTCTTTTCATTACACACACATCCTTTTGTTACCTGAGGTAATTGTGCAGAGCAAGTTTATGTGATACCTCCCCTGAAGGGATGAGTAAAGATGAGCTCCCCAGTAATCAATATTGACATTAAGGCCATTTCTTTTCCAGTGATAGTCACATTTTATCCACATTTCACATAAAGGAAAGGGAGAAAATTACCATAGAGTAAAGTTTTTATAGATCCCAAAGATAAAGGGTAACTCCTTGCCATAAACAATAATTATTTTCCTTGTTGCAGTTTTATAATACCACTTTTTTTTTTCTTTTTGTCTTTACTGTCTCATTTTTTTATTTCTTCCCTCTCTCTTTCTCTTCTTTCACATCTTAAGATTGGCTTCTCCCTTCTGCACATTGCTCTGCCCACAGTTTCCCTCCCACCATCCCTCCCTCAGAGGAAAAACAGATGCTAAACTAATGAACAGTGCAGTGCAAGCAGAAGCACAGGGGTGTTGGGGTGCATTTTTCAGGTGTAATTTAGTCACAGAGATGCCCAAATGAGCTCCTCTGGGAGCTGGATCTGCCAGCTCTGCTGCTGGGCCCATTTTTGGGTTGTTCCACCACTGTTCCCTTTGTTTCCTGCTGTAATTTTTGTTGTGTGAAAGGAAAAGATCTTAAAAACACTCAAGTAGTCTGTGAATTGGCACTGTTTCATTTTTTTCTGAAGTGAGGTGAGACTCTAGGGCTGTGGGAGAAACATCAGCAGTGGAAAATACAGTTTCTTGGCCTCTGATGAAAAGGAGTTGCTGCCCAGGGAGGTGGGGGATTCAGCAGCCAAGGAGAACAAAACTTGGGCAGATGCTGAAATATCAGGGTGTAAGTCTGAGAGACTTTGATAATCAACAAAGTGGAAGGATCCATTCCAGAATCTGATCCTCTAAAGTTGTAATTTAATAGCAGGATGCTGTTGGAAAGTGGAGAGGTGGAGAGCCTAATTCACCTCACACTGAAGCACCCAGGTCTCCCACTGCAGGGTGAAAACTGAGTGGAAACCAGGAGAAAATCAGGTGTAAAAGAAGCAAGTGGGGACATTTGCTGCTGCTTCCAAGGAGGAGGGGATTTTTCAGCTTGGTTTTTCCTGCTGCTGATGGCTGAACCTCCATTCATCGAGCAAACAACATTCTGAGGGTAAAAATAGTCTCATTTTCTCCTCCCAGAAGCCTCAGCCAGATTTTCATAGGCAAGGTGTTTTGGGAATGACACCCTCTTGTCAACACTCAGTCCTGCCTGGTGTCACTGCTGGTGGCTCCATTGTGAAATAAAAAATTGTAAAAAAAAAAAAGAAAGGGCTTTTTTATAGAAACTTTGGCTCTGATTTCTAAATGTGCTTTAATCTTCTCAGTCTGAATCAGTGCCTTTGAGTTAGTCAGG
>VZUA01094626.1:23324-33560 GCA_013401035.1 Horornis vulcanius
AAAAACCACCCCAAAACCATGGGCACCATATTATACACGTAAGATTAATGATGTTTTATGGCACCTGGTAGTTTTTATAATTATAATTGTATTAGAAGAGCTTGTCTAGAAGCTGAGTGAAGTCTCTCTTCCCGAAATCCTCCCAGTGACAGCATCATAAACTGTCACACACCCTTGCTGTGTGTTATCCTCCTGTACAGATCCCAACGTTTGAATAGTGGCCCAAGAACAAGAAAAGGCACTGTCAAAATCTTTTAATCTTTAACAAGAACCAAAATCCCGAGTTCAAACACCTCGTTTTGTTTGGTTTGTTAGAAATTTGGGGCTAGGCCATGCACAGATGTAATCTCTGCAAATATTTTATGAAAGTCTGAATGAAAATCCTGAATACAAATGAGAACTTGGACCTCTCCTGACTCCTGTAATGTGATTCTCTCTGATCTTTAATTTATTGGTGTACATTCATGGTTTCCTGAGGAGGAGCAGAATTCAGAAATATTGCTGGTATTAAAAATTCTAATGGTAATGTTATTTCAGAAGCTTGAAAAAAAACCCTTCTCAAAATGTATGTTTGAAATAACCCAAAACCCTTTTCTTCACAGGATTTTTTTTGTTGTTGTTGAAATCATAGGTTTTAACAGCAACTCACAATTGAAACTGGATGTTGAAATGTCTTTTTGATATCTCTGGTGTCAGAAAATTTTGAAAACTCGTATCATATAATCACATTTTCTTTAGAAGTTTATTTAACAGGATTTTTAAAATTAAAAGCTGTGCTAAATGTTAAATTGCTACATGTCACATTAATAGCACATGAAGAAGAGAAGCACAGTGTCAGGTTAGGTATTTATGTATTTCTGTCACTGTATAGAACAGCTACAGAAATATTCAATCTCTTCTTTTTTGTTGTTGTTGTAGTTTAATTAATCAACAATAATTTTTACTTAGTGTGATGCAGGGAGCTTTTCTAGATCAAACTGTCTCCTGTTTGCAGCACAGTGCAGCAGCCTGCAGGGATGTTCATGCTCTCTTTGCAAGGCAGACATCAGTGCTGGAAACTCAAATCTCCTTAAAAAATGAATGGTGGGAGGGACAAAAGTGCAGCGAAGGTGCAGAGCAGCAGTGGGGACAGTGGGGACACCTGGAGTGCCACAGCTGGATCAGACTCCTCGTCCTTCCACCACAGACCATGCACAAAGTGGCTTTTATGGAGTTTGTGGAGTAAAATTTTCAGAGAAACCAGCAGAAGTTTTGGTTTTTTATCTCAAAGGGTTTTTTCTCCACGTAAAGACACAGATGTAAAATGCTGCTTTTTGTCCATGTCACACTGTCCTTTCTGCCATTGCTCCTGTCACCCCTTCCATGCTGAAATAAAACCACTTTTCCTCTGGAATCTACAACCTGCACTTCCTGTAGTCCTGGGAATAAATGATTTCATTTTTGTATTATATGTACTGAAAGAACAGGTGAAAGAAAATCCCTCCACACGTTAGCCAGGATTGCTGTCCAGCGTTTCACTGCCCCAAATCACAACCAGATATTCTTGGAAATTAGATTTTTTCAAATTCCAAGCTCAGTTGTATATGTGTAGTTTATAATAGATTCATAGAGACACATAAAATCACACATGAAGAGAGACAGAATTAATATTTTCTCAAGCCCCAGAAGTGATTCTTCTCTCTCTCCTTGCGCTACCCAGAAACTTTCTTGCTGTGACTTTAACTCTGACCTTTGAAAGACAAAAAAAGGGAAATGTATAATTATTGCCACTTATTTCCGTGCTGCTCCCCTATTATGCTGTTACCAAAGACAGCCTACGATGTTCTCTGCACTGACACTCTGAGGTTTCACCTTCCAGCGTGGTCCTGCCTGGCAGAAAGGGGTTGGGGATGCTTTCAGAGCTGCCTCCTGTCTCTGCAATCTGTGCATTGCTGAGTCCCAGATACAGCTTCAACCTTTCCCTTCCCAATCCCAGATGAAAAAGCTCTGTTTTCCAGAGCCTCGTGTGTCTGAGGCAGAGTCCTCAGAGGTCCCGAGCACTTTCTGGTCCTTCTTGCAAATCAGGCTGTTCTTTAACCCCAACACAATCCTTCATGGCTTTAGTTGGGCAGAATGAAAAATCTGTAATGGGTGACTTTATAGACGTTGATCTTTGTGCTGTGCTGGGAGTTCCCTCTGTTTCCTCACACAACACCTTCCTTTCCCCCCTCCTGAACTGTGAATTAATTTTTGGATGTTTGCTCAGTAACATGTTGTGCAACTTTCTGACACTTCGAGTTTACTCTTTTTTTCCCAGTTTTCCTTCAGGTGTGGAGGCTGTGTTTGTAAAGGCATAAGAACAGAGACAAAAATGAATAAATGTTAATTTTTTCTGCTTTTAACACTTTTAAGGGGTACTCACTTTACAGTTTAAGAAGGACAGAACAATATATAAATGAGTGAATGCTTATCCTCTTAAAAAGTGTGATTCTCATTACCTTCAGCAGCAGATAGCTGTTCAATTATTCTCCCTTAAAAGGATGAAGCACAAAGGTTTCATCAGCAATTGAATCAGGTTTTCATTGCAGTGGATGCAAATTTAAATGAATTCTATTGCAGATTTCCAGCTACTTAAAAAATTTTGCATTGCTCTTTGTGCCTGTATTGTAAAAACGTCTCTGCCTTTAAACACAAACCTGACCAACGTATTGAACTGACTACTGGGTGTGAAAAGAGCATTTCAAGATGAGATCTCAAGCCAAACTTAGGAGACACAAATTGTTTCCATTCACAGAAAGAATATTTCATCATGGAAACTCCTTTTGGGCACCACCACGGGCTTTGATTTGGGAAATGAGTTTTATGCCCTCTGAAAAGTTCTCAGAAGGCCAAAACTTCAGCTGCTGTGCAGCAGCTGTTCCTTCAGGGAGAGAAGTGCACTGACACTCTATCCCTAAAAGAAAACTCTCACCAAAATTAATGGGAATTCACAAGATTTGCACTTATGAATAGGAAAAAATATGAATAAAAGTAGCATTCTAAAGGCCAGCAAAAATCTGCAGGATCCACAGGTTTCCATGGGAGTCTGGGTGTTCACGATCTGTGATTGCCCAAAAGACTGAAATCTGAGAAAACTGAGAGCAAAGAAAGGATGAAAACCCAACTAAATACAGAAAGAAATGATGAGATACCCCAGTTTGCCCAAGTCTAGCTCGCTGTGAGCCTCTCACCCACAGCCTAAAGCAGCTGGATGTTCCTTTTAGAAAAAACTGCACAGATTGTGAACCAGGGAAAAGCAGCACCAGAAAAAAACCCCTTTTCCTATCAGCCCTGTGGGAAGGGGATCCTGCAGCTGACCTACATTCGCTCAGGAGTGAGGAAAAGCATTTGGAAAATGCAAATATTATTTCTTTCATCTTCCTCTCCCTGCTCCGCCTGCGCCCTCCCCGGTTTCTCCCGAGCTGACCGTGTGGAATCCTCCCCAAAAAAAAAAAAACCAAAAAACCCTCCAAGAGCCATGCCTGCCTGTGCTAACAGAGTGTGAAAGATTCAGTCCAAACTTCTGCTCTGATCATGTCACGTCGGCTCTCCCCCGGCGCGAGGGGGCACGGACCAAGTGAGACAGATGCTTCAATCTTCCGAGGAGTTGTCACTTCCCATGACTGTCACTTGGCAGGATGGTGGCTTTCTAATACAGCAAAGCCTCTGGGGAAGAGGGGGAAAAAATAACTTGCTCCTCTCACTCCTGGCCAGTTGAGGGTTTCTTTTTTAACTCTCTCAAGGCTTTCAAGTAAGGGATGATTGAGGGTGGTGGTTGTGCTGCCCCAGGACAGTGAGCACAGCAGATCCCAAGCTCTCAGCCAGCGGATCATCGGGGCTGTCCCAGCACAGCCAACACAGAGCTGTGGGATAATCTGGCTTCCCAGGAGAGATGCACGATGCCAGGGGTTAACACAGCTTGGGTTTTAGTTAAAGAAGCGTGGGGTTTGTTTGCAGAAGCGGCACTCACTCCACATCCTGCTCCTGCAGCACGGACAGACAGCAGGACAGAGATCTCCTTTGCTTTTTGGCTAGTTTAGCTAGGTGAGACAGAGAAGTTCCATGGGCTGTTTTCTCTTTTTTCTTGGGACTGTTTTAACCTGCTCTAGACTGAAAAACCCAGANCGTGGGGTTTGTTTGCAGAAGCGGCACTCACTCCACATCCTGCTCCTGCAGCACGGACAGACAGCAGGACAGAGATCTCCTTTGCTTTTTGGCTAGTTTAGCTAGGTGAGACAGAGAAGTTCCATGGGCTGTTTTCTCTTTTTTCTTGGGACTGTTTTAACCTGCTCTAGACTGAAAAACCCAGAAAAACACCCTGATCTCACACCTGCGGCCCACTAGGGCCTGGGCCTTGGCATTTTCCAGCTCTGAGGGACTGATCAGAGCCTGGGAGAGCCGAGCTACACCCACAGCAAGGACGGCCTCAGTTTTGCCATCTCTCTTCAGAACAGCGAGAAGTTTTTATCGTTCAATATTATTCATTCTTTATGCTGGTGGACACTTTAACCACGACATTAAATTTAGGAAACAAGAAACACAAGCACAGTTTGTGTTTACCTGCCTGCCTGGAAGGGTTTCTTTGTTGTGTCCCTGCCTCGCTGAACACGACTCGGATTCCTCCGTCTGCCAGAGGAGCTGGAGGTTGTGCAGATTCAGGACACACATGATGAGGCGTTTCCCTGGCAACAGAAATGCCATAAAATTCTTCTCTCTGAAGAATTCCTCAGGGCTGTGCAACAAATAGAAACATTAGCATGCTGAGGCCTAAATATAGCCGAGCTTCAGTGCTGTTCATGCAAGTCTTTACTTAGCTTGGGCTTGTGTCTGAAGCGAGCATGGACAGCAAGGCACACAGGGAGGTTTTCAATATTTTACAGCGTTTTGCTTTTAAATGGTGCACGAGTAGGGGTTGGGGATGGGGTTACAGATGGCAGCACTTTGCTGCAGGATTACAGCCTGGCCTGACTTTGCTGTGAAGGTGCCCTTGGTCACTCCTGAGAGCAGCACAGGGTGAGGGAACAGCTGAGTTCTGCTCCTCCAGAGCGGTGAGAAATCAGCTTTGACACTGCTGCCACTGAGGTGTGCAAAGAGTGGCTGTGTGTAAGCAGAGAGGCTCTGGCTAAAAGCAGTTCATGCTTTTCCCACTTCGGGGATGGGGGATTAAAGCTGAGGCTTCTTTTGCTTTGACTCGTAGTCCAAATTCTATTTTAGCTATTTTTGTCCGGTGGTGCTGCAAATATAGCAGCTGGCCTGCAGAAGAAATGGGCAAAAAAAATGCTTGGGCTGCAAAACAAAAGGGCAGACAACATTCAATGACTCATAAAATGGCCCAAAAATGAACGCAGGCTCCCTGGAAATGAAGCTTTTGGATGTCTAAAAGTGGATCTGAGCTCCCTCAAATGTTTGTTGAACTAAAGAAAAAAATATTAGAAATGGTCACCATTTCTAATAAATCTAAGCCCTCAGCAGCTTTCCTTGGTGTGTTTGGTGTTAGGGTACACCCCTTCCCATTGCCCTTCTCAAGCCAAACCACCGGGCTGGAAAAGCCAAGGCTGGATTTTGTCCCTGGTGCTGTTCCCTGGCTGCTCTGAGCCACCCTTCCCTCCTCTGACACTGCAGCAGTGAAAATTAGCCTGGGAAAGTGCAGGAAAAGCTGCAAATCAGAAATGTTTTATGGGACCTAAGTGTTACTTAAAAAATGGTGAAGCTGGTGCTGGATGTGCAGGCTCTTTCACACTCTCACTGATCCCATGGTGTAATTCAAGGGAAGGAGGATGGAGGCAGTGGAACCAGCAGGAAGATTGGTTTAGTACAATATTCCCAAACTGTGTAATGACTACTGCATTGCTTTCAGGAGGGAGAGGAAGAAGGACAAATTACAGTGACAAGTTTTGATGAATAAATGTCTCAGAGGTCAGTGTCTGGACGTGGGGATTTTGCAGAACAACCCTCAGAGAAACTGAAATAAACACTTCAATTTTATCAGAATAAAAATATGACAGAATTTTCCTCTACAGCAAAAACCACTGCACAGTTTTAATGGAGAAGCTGACAATTGTTAGGGGTGATTTAAAACTCAGAGCAGAGCATGAGATCCAAAAAGCAGCCTGAAACCTGCTTACTGAAGCAAATCCCAAGCATCTTTTCCCCACCTTTAACTGAAATTTTTCTCCCCTGTTCTTAAAAGGAGACAGGCATTGATGTTCCTTCAGTAATTTGTGTTAGAAATGTTTTGAAAAAAACATACAGCTAAATTGCCTCGAAATTTCGGTGGGGACTTAAACCTTTTCTGATATGAGATAATTCCTTTAATTATGTTTAAAGCCTGGAGCTTTACATGTGTAAGAAGTTCAGTGCAAATCACTGAGTAACAAAAGAGTTTCAGAGAGTGCAAAGAAAAAGGTCTATAATCCAGCAGCTCTGCTTTACCTGCTTTTCCCTGTGCTACCTGTATGATTAATATGAAAAATTACTAATAATATTCAAGAACAACATCCCTGAATCAAACTATCTTATCCAGAAAGTACTTCAGCACTTGCTGAACTTCATTCTTGAGCACTGATGGAGAAACCACACAGAAAAACCATCTCTGGCACTGCAGCTCTTGTCCAAGCATGGTGAGCTGGGGACATAAAACTCCAAAGGGTTCCGGGTCTGGAATCTGCAATCTTGAAGTGTCTGTTCAATGTACAAGACTGAGGCAGGGTCAGGTGGAACTCAGGGCCCTGTGAGCCAGAGGCTGTGGCACTGTCCTGAGCTGTCCCAGTGTCTCCAGACCCAGCAGATCCTGGTTCCAGTATCTCCAGACCCAGCAGGTCCCAGTTCAGTATCTCCAGANCGTCTCCAGACCAGCAGGTCCCAGTTCCAGCACAGATGTCCCATCACACACAGGTTGTGCAGGCTCCACACAGGCAGAGGGGGAGGCTGTGGGTTTGCAGATGCTGCAGGCAAGGGCTGGCAGAGGTCTCTGCCCAGGCTCAGTTTCACAAGCCGTGATTTTCATGGCCCCTGAGCTGCAGGTGAGGCCCCAGGAGCAGGAGCAGCCCCTTGGCTTCAGCCCTCAGCACACTCAGCAGCTGATGTGCAAACTGGGATTGAAACCCCGAGCAAGGATCAGAGCCAGATGAGAAAAAATAACGGAGCAGACAGAAAAAGCAGTAAAAATGGATGTGCCACGATAAAAGCCAAGAGCCCAGAACTCAGGGGGTGAATAAATTCTCATCCCAGAACTCAGTGCTGATGTGATTCCATCTGAGCTGCACTCAGGATGTGCTGAGCTCCCCAAAATCTGGAATTCCATTTCAGCATTAGCCCTGACTCACTTGGGACTGGAGGTACCTTGACTGTAATTGTTACTATATTAGCAAGCAAATATTAAGTTAATATAAATGAAACAGTCTACCATAATTTGGCTTAATTATTCAGAGAGAAGTCTAGCATAGAAGATAAATAGCTTTAAAATTGCTAAATAATTTGACTCCCCATATAATTGCCTGTGCAATTTGTGTTAATTGCATGTCAAGTACAGGTTTTCAAATATTAATCAATGCTTATTTATATTATTAATTAACATTCTTACATTACATTTAAATAATCTTGCAATGGCACAGTTACCAAAAGACAAATTTCTATTCCTGGGGTTTTTTTTCCCTCTCTCCCAATCTGCAAAAAGTCTTTCAACCCTGCCCCTGAGTCACATATCCCTGCTAAGATCTAGATGATTTCTCTCAATATTTTCTTTTTCACTGAGATTTGCCACTGTGACCTCTCCATTAGGGATCAATTTCTGGGTGAAAGGAGCTGGGCAAGACTCCCTGTGAGACTCTTCAGTGCCCTGAGGAGGGGAACGTGGGGAACACTGCAAAACTTCCTCATTTATCCACTGGCAGCTTTTCCTTGCCATCCTCCCCGAGCTCCCCACGGCCTTGTGCAGCTGGGGAAATCCAAATCAACAACAAGTCACAGTCAGGCTTTTACCTGTTACTTGAGAATATAAAATTACTGAAAATGTTTCAAGTAAAAAACTGGAGGCACAGCACAATAACCCCCTTAGAAATGAGGATCACCCCCCAGTGCTCCGTGCATGGCTGAAAATGTTGAGTTCTTTATGATATCCCAAAATGCTGGCAGAAAACTCTCCCTTATTCCTGTTTCAAAGACCACCCCCCAGTTTTCGCAGATTTTGTTGCTTGGATTCCTCTCCCTGCTCTGTGTCTAATCACAAAAGCTGAGAAAAATCAATGGATTGAATCAGGAAAACCTAAAGCTCTGGGGTGGCTCTAAAGGGACTTTTTCCCTTTTCTTTCAAAGGCAGAGGTGCATAAGATATTCTTTTACTCCTTTAGGGTGTAAAAGGGGCTGCCTCATTGGCTCCATGATAATCTTTCAATCCTTTGCTGAAATAAGAAATCCTGTTTGCTCTATTTGTCAAGGCTCTGCTGCTCTCAACAGCTGGAGAGCTTCTTAGAACTTCTTATCTTATTCCTTTTTTAAAAATTATCTTTTCCCATGCAGCAGGGAGGATTTACCACCCAAAGTCTATCACCTAAACATTTTGCAACAGATTAACCTCCCAAAAATATTTAGAAATAAACCAGCATGATCTTAAATAGAGGAGAGGAAAAGAAATAGATTAATGTATTCTGTTCTGAAGATAACATAATTGTTATTTTCTAAAAAACCAAAGTGGTGTTATAAGAAGTGTAATGCCTTTGCTGTCAAGGTTGGGATTTGTAAAAATGCATAAGGAATATAAATTCCTATCATTCTATTTCAAAGGCGGTTCAGTATATCCCTCATTAATGAAAAACAGCAATGCAAAAGCATTAGGAAAATTAATAATTTGTAATTATCTACACTGAAAAATCTGCGTCCTTTTGGCTGAAAATGAAGAGCTTTATGTTCCTTGAACGCTGTGATTTGAAGCATTCTGGCTTTCCCAATATCTGGGATCCTCTTTTATAGTGGAAATGAATTGTTTCATTTTATGTAGTTTGGAGTAAATAAAACCCTGCTGCATGATTTGGCTGGGATGTGCAGAGGGCTCAGTGCTGTCTGTGAGGGACTGATGTACAGAAGTTCCTGTGCCACTGCTGCGTGCTGAGTCTGAGAGGAAAACACTGAATTTCCACCATTTTTACCCTCATGCACATTTTAAAGTCAATGAGGAAATGCATTGGAATAGTGATCTTTTTTATTTTATTTATTTTATTTTTTATTTGTTTGTTGGTTTGTTTAATTACGTGCTTCAAATGTCCATTAAAAGTGTCTCTTCTTTTTCCTAATGACCCATTTCCAATAGAGTATTTTAATCACAGCCAAACCCTGCTAAATATCTTAAAAGGGAGAAAAAGAGACATCTCTGGTTATGTGTTAAAAATTATCTCCTCAAAAAATTCCCTCCAACCAACAAATAAGTGAGCAAGGTACACAGCTGGAAAAAGAAGTGTTCTCTGTGGATTAAACATGTTGAAGACCATAATCTGAATTTCCTGCTGTGAGTTCTAAAGTCAATTGAACACAGAATATTGATAAATGAACTCCTGATGTAAATTAAGATGCAAAGGATGCAAGACTCCTGAATATAATAAGTTTATGCTAATTATATATATATATATCCCACAATAGATATGATCTAATGCCATATTCAGTCATTAAGGGAAATTAAGGGCTCTGTGTGATGGGTTATAAATTACAGATCATGGAATGGTTTGGAAGGGACCTTAAGGATCACCTCATTCCAAACCCCCATCCTGTCACTACACACTCCTGTAAATGTTCCCTACATTTATATTTTGCTGTATTTTAAGGGATCCCCTCTGGCCAAGGGAGGATTTTCACCTCCTCTTAGGCCAAGGAGAGGGTTTTTCTTACCACAGAAAAGAAAAGAAGAAAATTCAGGAAAGAATTCCTGAGCAGTGCTTGGCGGTGCTCATCTCTCCCCAGAAATTGGAGGCTCCACCCAAAGCTCGCTGAAATCTTGAAGGATTGTATAGAAATATTTATGGATCACAGAAATATTTATGGTTGAAGCAGTAAAGAGAGGATCAAAAGGAACTTCTCTGAGGAGGGTTTGGAAGAATAAAGGACTGGGTAATCTCCTTTTGGTCCTGAAGCTGATGGACACTGTGGGATCTGCAGTGCAGACAGAAAAGCCATTCAGAGGGAATTGAATGAAGAGAGCCAGAGTATGGAATTACTCCTTGAAAATAATGA
>VZUA01094626.1:33587-51237 GCA_013401035.1 Horornis vulcanius
TTACTTCTTGAAAATAATGAGAATCATTTTGCAGAAGTACAAGCCCGTACTGGAGATTTATGATTATATTTTTTCCCCCAAATTACTGTAAGGGCCAATGGATACAGAAATGCATTTTAAAGATCCAAAAGCTTTAGCAGAATTGAGTCACCTCTGCAGATGTCAAGTGTTATTTCTGCCTAATTTGCAGCTTGACTTTAAATGCACAAAAGGCAGTGTGTAATTCCATTACAGCAAGTAATGAAACCAATACTTTTCTAGACATCAATATTGTTTAGAAAGAAATCTCAGCGGATTAACTGAAGAACAGAGATTAAATTAATTGGAAAAATAGCTAAGAAATTGAGACGTTGATTCTCCTGTGATGGCTCTATATAGGAGTATCACACACACAAAAAATTGCCTTTCTTGCAAAGAACAAAATGCAAATAATATTCCCAGAGACACACAAAATATCTGGCTTCTCTTTAATATATTTTATCAACCTTGACACTTCTCCAATTATTTGCATTTCTGTACTCCTTCCTCTATATTTACAGGATCCATCAAGGACTGGAAATAAAATACCCAAGGACAGAGGAGAAAGGAGGATAAAGAAGGGGGGACAAAAAAGAAAAAAGAAAGCAAAACTTGTGATAAATAATTTTTAAGGACATCAAAAGAAACCCTGAAAATCCAGAAGCTTCAGCTGGTTCATACAAGAGACAAATAAAATCTTTTCACTGCCAAATTCTATTTTTAGAGAAGACAGTGCCTACATCAAAACTGCTCTGTTTTTATTAATTGCTCAAATCCATCTTTATGTTGTCAGAATTGAGAAAGCACTGTTTTGGATTGAGGATTAACTGAGATCAAGCTTTGCTCCACGATGCCAGTTTTGCAGTGATGTAAAGGTTGGATCCAATGATCTTGGAAGTCTTTTTAATGATTCTGTGGTAAACACTCATAGAAACTACAGAGCAAGGCTGAGTCTTGGCTCCACCAAATTCTCTCTTCAATCCACTGCGTGGTGGGACTGAATTCTTTTAGGTGGCTGCTTTATTTTGGTTTTAATCAGGGCTGAATCCCTGGCTTGCAAAAAGCCTTTTAATGGCAGCTACTGTACAGATCTTTTGTAAACTGTGTCTCTCCTCCTTGCAGGGTGAATAGGATTGGACGTGTTTGCTGAGCAGAAAAGATCAGAACGCATAAAGGAACCTGGTGACAGAAAATGCAAATGCCAGGGAACAAAAATACCTCCCAAATGAGTCACCACGAGCAAAAAGTGATGCTGAGAGATCAGGGGATGTCTAAGAGAGAAAAGAGTCAAGGAGAGAGCTTTACCACACCTGGAGAAGTGAATTTAGACTGACACAAGGCTATAGTTTCTGCTTTTTAGCCAGTCCCACCGCTTCACATTTAAATTTCTTTCACTATCTGATAAAACTCAGCATTAGAAACTTGGGAGGTCCTGTGGGAAGAGAAGCTGAGTTATTTTTCAACCTGATAAATCCAGTCTGTGGTGTGAAAACGCCAGTTTGGGTGCTCAGCTGTGCTGCCTCTGCACCAGGAGGTCGATGAACCTGGTCCACAGCCCTGAAAATCATGAACACAAACATAAAAATGTCTCCTGACTGTGCTTCCCCAGAAATTGCTGTGGTGGGGGTTAAGGTTGGGTGGGAGTTTTGTGCATTACTTGAGGCTGATTTTACAGCCTTGAGGTACTAATTTACTTTCTATGCCCACAAAACCAGATGACACCATATTTTTCCTCCATGAGAGTTTGAAGATCCTCCCTGTTCACCTCAAAGGCTCAAAGCCCAGGAGTTTGAGCCTCCACATTTTTGGCTCCAAGTTGCCCTCAAGCACCTTTGCACAGCAGTGGCAGCAGAAAGCGACATTCAGAGAATCACAGAACCCTTGAGACTGGAAAAGAATTCCAAGACCATCACATTAAAGTGATCATTACTAAATAAAGTGGGAATACAACCCCATTATTGCCCCAAACCCCTCAGTTTTACCTGGACCATGCTGCCCAAACCCAGGCTGTGCAGCACTGGGATGAGCAGCCAGTTGCTCCTTGGCACTGTGGGTTTTTTGTTTGTTTGTTTGTTTGTTTGTTTTTTCTATCTAGAAAGGCAGGTGAGAATCAGCAGTGCCCCTTGGGAGGCCTCAGCAGCCCTGGGAACCCAGGGAAAGCAGACTGAGGACATATGGAATCCATACCTTCCTTTCCTTCCATTTTCCTCAACAGCAGCTTCACTTTTATGTCTTTTAGAAGGGACATTTGTGCAAGCAGATCCAATCCCCCGGCCAAAATAAACTCCTTATTGGTAAACCAGAAAAGAATAATAAAGAAAATAAGCAGGAATAAGAAAGAAAATAAGCAAGAAAAACGAGGCCAGCCTCTGCTGTAGGCTTGTTTTGGACTCTGTGTTCGAAGTCAAGGCTTAAATCAACACCTGAATGAGCAAACAAAGACCCTTCCCTCAGTTCCCAACATGTTCCAGGTTTGTATTTCCCTCCTGGTTTATTGTGCTCAGAGGCAGCAGAGCCCTGCTGGTCCTTTCAGCTGCAGCACCCAGAGCCACCCAATTTTCCCTCTTTAAACAATGCCTGCCCAGCAGCCCTTTCATTTCTAGAACTTTCCTTTTGCCCACTGGCTCTCCCCTGGGAGTGCTGAGGTCTTTTCTTATTTCTCCTAATTAACAGCACAGGGCCACAATAGTGAGAGGTTGGAGTTTATTAATTAGCTCTTTTTGCCTGAGGAAGAGGAGGTTGAAAAGAACAACCTTTTATTTTTTTTTAAATTTTAGAGAGAAACCCAGTACACAACCTGCAATTAGAAATGAATATCACTTCAATGAGTTATTTAATTACTTGCTGCATTGCAAAGGCAATAACTGGGGGATGATGAGGGGGTAAAAGGGAGAAAACCATGCTCCCATTTGTCAGGTATCAAACATCAAGCAGCTATTTTTGTTGAAATGTATTTCTATCTCCCAGTTTCCTGTGGGATGTGGCTGTTGAGGGAGAGAAGGGACTTTCCCAGCCAGGACAAGACAGTGCAGTCAGCTCGGGTAGAAACCCAATAAATTACACTTGGCCTTCATGAGACAGCTGGTGCCATCAGGCCCCTCTTCCTAAATCAGAAAATGGCTCTGCCACGAAGCCAAACAACTCCCTGCCCACCCCTGCACCTCTCCCAGGCCTTACAAATGAAATTAAAAAATAACATCTTCAATTTTATGGCAAGGGTCAGATCAGAGCTGGTACAAACTGCTGGAAATCACCACAGCTGCTCAGGCTTGGAGCAATGTGCTGGCAGGAATTGAGCTGCAGGAGCAGCTCCAGCCTCGATGAAACAACTCCAACACGAGATTTATTACAGAACAAATGTGCTTTGGTGCCCCAGATATGATGAAGAAAAGGAGATCCTATTTTGAACTTCCTGCCTTTCCTTTCAAACCCACCCCAGTGGCTGCACACCTGCTGAACGTATTTTGAAGTTTCCACCAGCAATGAAAATGTAATTTTTGATAATACATTGATTTTTTTTTCTGCTTAAATGATCCCCTTTTACAGGCCCAGTTCCCAACGTCTCTGAGTGTGTTCTTTGATCATCAGTTGCTGCCTCTCACAATAATTTTTTATCAAAGGAAAATTCCTTTTTTCCCATTGAAATAAGGATCCTCAGTGTTCAGTCTTCACAAGTAACTGCATTCCTGGGCTTTTGTTCACGAGGAGTTTTCAGCAATGATGCCCCAGCAGCTGCCCAGGGGGTGATCATGGAGTGAGAATTCATAAAAGGAGCAGAGAAAATTTCAGCTGCAAAATAATGGTTTAAATATTACCACCTTTGGAGGAAAACTCTGGATTTAGTATGGAAGAAGGGAGATCTGCTGAAACCCAGGCAGGACATTTACCAAATATTTTGTTTTAAAGATGCTGAGAACTTTGAAAACTAAATACTAATACTAAATACTAAGTACTAAATACTAAATACTAAATGCTAAATGCTAAATACTAAATATTAAACATGCAATATTAAACACAAAATACAAAATAAATACAAAATACAAAATACAAAATACAAAATACAAAATGCAAAATGCAAAATACAAAATTCAAAATTCAAAATGCAAAATACAAAATGCAAAATGCAAAATACAAAATACAAAATTCAAAATGCAAAATACAAAATGCAAAATACAAAAACGAAAGTTCCCAATCCTCTCCAGCATTTTTGATATTTATCTTTGAGGATAAAAACCCCAGGACACCAAGGTGCACAATGTCAATATAAAAGGATCAGCTGCCATAAAATCTGTAACAACACCACGATCCCACCACTGGAGCCCTCTGTATCTGACACGTTCATCAGCATCATTCCAGTGAAGGGAATAAAATCCTGTGAGAGTGTTCAGTATAACTTCCTTGAAATTAAAGAAAAGAAAATGGGGTGGGAATGTCACCTGGCCAAACTGAACACGTTTTGAACTCTGCCCTTTCCCCTGGTATGAAGAAAACTCTTACACAGTTAAGGGTCATTAATGATGGGCACTCCAGAGAAGTGGAGGGACATCAAAAAGTGCTTAATTCCCAGAGCAAGATCCTTTAAAATATGGGATTTAAGAAGGATTTGCCACTCTCTGTGCTGCAGAGGAGCAGAGCCAAAGCACAATTCCACGCTGGAGCCTTGTCCCAGAATGTTGGTGGGTGGCAGCCTGGTGCACTCCCACACTCATTCACAGCTCACACAAAGCAGAATTGCTGGGTGCTCACCCCTGTTCTACACCAGATCTCAGGTCTGGGCCTGGTTCTGGGACGTTTCCCCAAAGACAGAGGAAATTTTGGCCATGCTTGGACCCCAAAATTCCTCTCAGTGGCACTGGCAGGGTTGGCATTTCTCTCAGATTTGTTTCTGATGTGGGATTTGGGCAGTGTGGAAGAGCAGCGTGGCCTGGTTTGGATGAGCCATGGAGAAGCTGCAGCTGAGGAGCTGCATGCCCGAGGCTGGATGAAGATTCCCAATTTTCTGTGTTGCAGCTGCAGAAGGGATTGGGACCAGCACAGGCTGGCACCTCCTGAGCAGCTGAGAACAGCACCTGGAGATCCACAGGCACTTGCACAAGGAACTGGACGGGGCTGCCTGCTCTGAGACCCCAAAGTGACAGAAACAACCCCAAACGTAGGGACAGAAAACTCCAAATGTGTCTGATTCTCTTCTAATTTCACTCCAAAAGGAGAAAAAACAGATGGAAAATCAAATTCTGAAAGGAGCCCCCTCATCCCAACAACCAAGGAATCGGCACAAGTTGATGATTCTTCTGTATTAAACAAAAATAAACACTGCCTCTGTCTAGCGACATTTCAGATTGTTCTTTGCCTTCTGGTTCAGCAGGCTCAGTCTCTCATTCTACCTCACATCTATAATTAATGCACTTGGATTAAAGAATTAGTTAGGAATTTATTTTTTAATCTACAGAGTGTCTTCTTGCATTTAAGGCAGGAGTTCTTGAAATGTTTCATGTATTTTATCAAGCTGAACCTGGAGAATCCTGCAGGCTCAGCTGAGTTTTTTTTCAGCAAGCACCAACCCTGCTTCTCTCTCTCTACCACCTTCAATTCTTATTTGTTTTCTAGAAGCACCTTCTTTGTGCATGTGTGTCAAAGAAGGCAAACACAAGAGAACTTGAAAACCATCAGCAATCTGTCACATCTTTCAGAAAAAAGGAAATGCTGCTTGTGGAGATTGTCTCTGCTGATGATCCAACTCGCACCTGCAATCTGAAGCATCACACAACTGATAAAGACATCTTTGCCATCAGCATTTCACAAAGGCAAGCTGCTGAATGCAGGCTGCAGGAGGGGGAATTCAGCTTTGTTTTGGCTGGGTTATAAACAGCAGAGCATTGCTGGGATGCAGACACAGCTTTAGATTAGATTTGCTTTATTGTAAGTTAATTGTGATGTCAAAATAACCCACAGACAGACACTTGGAAATGGGTCTGGAGCATCCAACCCAAATTCTGCTGCTGGACCACCTGCCTGGCTCTTTTTTGGGATGGGCAGCCACACTTACAGCCTTTGTAGCACCCAAAAGCTGAGCTAAAGGTTGGATATTAATTGTGAGCAGTTCCTGGTGATTGCTGCACGGCTGTGAGCATTAATCCTGCACTTCAACGTATTCCTCAGGTGTAGCCAAACTTTCCTTGCCCTGGACCAAAGGCACTGAAAGGAAGCAAAATGTTGGGCTGGGCTTTGCTGGTGAAGGCTGGATTTTATTTCATTTTTCAGGTTTGATCTCTCCCAGATCCTCCTCAGAAACATAATTTAGGCAATAAAAGCAATAAAACTTTGTTGGCAGGTCCTGAGAAGACTGCAACTCACATCACAGAGTCCCTGCTTTATTTGCTTGTGTCATTTACTTTTTGTTGAATACAGTGAGAAACTTTCTTTTAATTAAGATAATGGTGGTAGCCCTGCTGTGTTTAATTAAATGACCATAAAGCTCAACAGTCCATTCTAGAACTTGAATTATAACCTACAAGACTTGTTTTGGTTTGTCTGGCTGTCATCAGAGAACGGATTTGATGATGAGTCAGTCTCTGGTCAGGCCACGCTGAGAATTCATTAATAAGTTAAAACATGGAGTGTTGTCTGCTCCACCTCCTAATTTTGATGCTTTCCTAAAGAAGCCAAACATATAAAGCTACTCAAAGAGTGACAGTTCCTGCCATGGGCTTTTTCTTCCAAAATAAAAATGGCCACAATCATATTCTTTTATCTACTCGCTCACCCACTTTACCAATCTGGAAGTTGTGACAAATTTCACCCCAGTTATTTACAGTCTGTGAAAACTGTGTGCAACAATTGTGTGATATCACCAGGGAAAGTGACAGTAACTTCAACCACAAGTTTATAAACAATTTAAAGCCAGATAAAAGTAGCAACATTTTCTAGTCAAACAACAGGATTTGCCGTAAAATAAATGTAGATTATGAAGATGCTGAAAAAGAACATGTATTAGTATTTTACCACCACTTGATAACAGAGTTAACAAGCGACAAAAGTTCAGCTAAAATAGTGCTTTTTAAATATACTTGCAAGATACTCCTTCATTTTGCTTTCACGCACTTACAAAAACAATCCCCCACAAACCCAGCAGTTATTCCTGCAGATTTCAGCGTGTGCTCTGCAAACAAGAAATAATTATAGCTGAGCACTGAAGGAGCCGGGGTTTTTTAGTCACCTCATTTCCACATCTCACTCGGGACTCGTTCCACCCCGCGCTGCAGAGAGCATCCCCCAAAGGCATCAAACTCCCAGCATTTGCATAAGGAATAATTTTCCTTTGAACAATGGGAGCAGCAGCTCCTGGAGCTGCCTGGTGCAATCCCATTCCACGGCTGGCATTCACTCCCTTCACGTCTCCCTTGCACTGTTACAAATCTGCCAGTTAAAAACTCCGTGCAACTCCAGAACGTATTGTCTGGAATGAAACAACCAATTATTTCTTCAGGTTTTGTGGCATAATATCCTAGGAAACCAGCAATTACAGAATCAAAGTGGCATCAAATGGCGTAGAAAGGAGTGAGCATGTATTATTCTTTAAATAGCAGTTACATGAACTCATAATAAATGGGTATTAAGTGCTAAATGTATGATAAGTAATTTTTGACAATGTAATTATCCAAACAATAAAGGGGAAAAGTTGTGAGATGGAATTGTCAAGTTCTCTTGTGCAAACGCTGTGTGAAATTACAATTATTGAGCACTGGTTTCTGGTGGTGGCCACTCTGGGATAAAGCAGTGTGAGCTTGTGTGTGCAAGCTGCACAATTTTCTGGATTCCCAGCATCTCTCTCCTGGAAAATGGCACCCACTGGTTGGATCTTTGCTGAGGTTAAGGCTTTAATTTGTCCAAAATAAGAGGAAGGGAGCAGGGTAACATTTTAATATCTGAGTATGTTCTATACAGTTCCTTTCCAAGAAATCCCAGAATGAAGATGAAGGGCTATGGAAAGTGGAGTGGACTTCCAGAAATCCTGGCTAGAAGTTTTCATCTTCTCTTGCAAGGTTGCACAGTCGTTATAGCAACAGGCTTGAAACTTGAGGAATTTCCAGAGGAGGCACATCCCAACGGGAAATAACGGGATGCTGCTGGCAGGATAACACATTCAGCTCCTTCAGAATCTTCTTTGGTCTCAGGAGGAGCTCGGTGACGTGTCCAGCTGGGCAGCAGGTACAGCCACCACCACCACGAGACAATCCCTTGTGACAGGAATCCCAACCTCCACCTGATGTGAACCCTCCACCAGAAGAGAGGAATTTTCTTTACACCAGAAAGAATTTCCCTGGGTCAGAAAGGTCTTTGGGTATCACTCAGCTGGGTTACCTGGGAGCCTAAAATCTGTGTTGTGTCCATGCTGAACTCCCCAGGAGAAGCTGGATGCCCTCGTTACTCCTTTGTTTCTCAGTCTGGCTTCAACTTTTTCTGCAACATTTCTCTCTTTCCTTGCTGCTTCCTTTTGGGAATTGCTCCAGGGCAGCTGGACCAAATCACACAGCAAATGCCAGAGCAACAACAGGCAGTGAACCCATGGGAAATTCCTATAAACAGAACAGATCTCACTGCAGAATCAGCCTTTGCCTTTAACGTGGACGTTGCTTAATATTCACTAAGGGATGTGAAACAAAATTCTCTTTTGGGAAAGTTTCCTTGGTTCAAATCAAAAGTTGCTGTTGCCAAATTTGCTGGGGAAAAAAAAAAAAAAAAGGGAATGTGAAAGGAGTTTTAGTTTGAGCAAATGTCTTTTGGACTCACTCCAAGAATCTTAAGTGATACAAAGTCATTTCTGTTCTGCACGTTGTCATTTCCAGCTGTGGAACCATGCAGTTCAGAAATCCACATCTGAGCATTTTCCCCCTCCTCCAGAGAAGACTGACAGCTTTATCTTGGACTGGAAGACTCTTCAAAAGATGTTTTTTAAAATAATTATTTTAAAAATTTGTTGTCTGAATTAATTAAGTGTTCAGGAGAAAAGAATAACATATTTGGAGAAATAACAGAAGCTTTAGTTCAGTTCTCTTTTTTTTTTTTTTTCCTTCAATAACATCTGGCACCATATGTTAAAACAGTTTGCTCTTCTTTGTTAATGAGAAATGAAATAATTTTATAATTAATTTTCAGATTCACATGACTGAAGGATCTGAATAATGAGCTGCCCACATTTTCTCTCCATCTCCAGACCTTCATGCCCATACTCAGGTCCTGGTAGATCAGCATCCACTTTAAGTTAATGTTTCTCAAAGGACATTTCATTGTATCACAGCTGAGATGTATTGCCACTCATGATGGATGTTTAGTAAAGATTAATTTCACCTTAAACTGAAGTAATTTTCAAAAGGACCCATGAGACATAAGAACATAAATTCTAATGGAATTCCTTCAAATTTGCTGGTTTGAAAAAAACCTCTCATTATTCCTCTCACACTGTTGTGGCAGTCCAGCTGTGCTGGGAGGGCTGTGGTTCTGAAGTGGAGAGCTTTGTCATGAAATGCCAGGAAAAATGGAATGAAACAGGGAAATTTCTCCCAGGCAAGAGAGGAGAAGCAGCTGGAATCCTCTGAGCAGCTGAGCCACAGCTTTGACCGGGGTCGGCCGAAGCAGGACTTGGCATCGCCCAGGCTGGGTCCCAGCTGTCCCTCATGTCATTTATGGTTCCCTCATCTTTTGTCCCTGCCAGGTTGGTTCTGTTGCTTTACACCGTGGGTGAGGCTGTGAGTTTCTACCCCACCAACCCAACAATCCTCACGTGGGGCTGGGAATGGGGGAGAATCTTTTGCAGCAATCCTTGCAGGGGATGTGGGGAGGGGGGGGAAGGTTTGGGCTGTTCTTAGTTCAGATTAGAATTGTTATGTGCTGTTTTTGGGACGATTTTAAGGCCTGCATCTGTTGGAGGTTGTCTTGGATCCCTTTGCTCTGTCACCTACAAAGACACAGGAAAAAAATGAGAGCTCCACCTCTCTCTGGATTTCATAACAATTTACAGCAGTTCCCTCCAACCACATTCCCCCAGCGCTGCCTTTTCAGGAAGAACTTTCTCCAAGTGCTAAGGGCCAGAATTCTGCTCAGCTCTGCTCAGCCCCAGGGGAAGCCTTGGGGTGACAGCCCAGCCCCACAGGTCTGCAGTGGGCTGGGGCAGCAGAGCAGCCAGAGGCCAAACCTTGCACGATGCCAGTCTGTTCTCACCCTCCCTGGCATCCCTGGCTCTGGGGCTGAGCAGACTGGGATGGATTTCTCAGAGGAAGCTCTCAGAGCTGTCAGTGGATGTGCTCATTACGAGTGTCAGAGACAAAAACAAATCAGAATGATCACAGGTAACTGAATTACCCACATAGCAGGCACTTTCTCTGGCAAATTCTAACAGCCTGTCCCCTGAAAGTAACACAGATATGGATTCCTTTGCCTACTTATCTTGCTGCTGCAAAAAGAACGATGTTTTCCCAGCAGGTGTCCTGAATTAAAGAGAAGAAAAACACAAAACATCTGGAGGATGGCTTCAAACATCACAAAACTGTGTATATTTGTGCACAGAACAAATTCTTCTAATAACTGATCCGAGAAAACACATTTTTTACGTTGTTTGAATGGGATTTTATGGGCTTCTCAGGACCCTTCTAACCAGCACATAAACATGTCACCGTGCATCAAGTGCTATTAAGCTTTCAGTGACAGCAGAGTCAACCTTACAAGCTGCAAATGTGACAAAGAACAGATTTCACTGCATGTCAGATCTGCATCTTAATCACAGAGCTCTTCTCCCAGATGCTTTAGAAGGAGAGCAGCTTCCCCACGTTGTTTGTCAAGTATTTACAGCTTCTGAAGGCATCCCCTGCTCCCCAGGGAAGGAATAAATCTTCCCCAAAGCACTACACCAAAACAATGAGGGAAGAAATGTGGCTCTACACCTGCTAGCATTTCCTCCAGCAGGATTAGAATGTGCGTTCACAAGAATGATGTATTTTGAATATTCAGCTAGAAGAGAGCCATTTCTGATGGTCCTCTTGGGCCATTAGAAAAGTATGGAGTTGCTCTTTTGACTTAAAAATGCAAGCAACTTCCAATAAATACTCAGCAAAGGTTACTGCAGTTGTTCATGAATTGCCCGTTGATAATTTTTTCTACAGAACAAAAAAAAAAGAAAAGTTGAGAATTATCCACAGTTTCAGAGATATGAACCTTCAGGCTCAGTGGTTACGTTGTAAATGGCAAAACAGCAGAAAATCTCTGCTAACACAAACAGGAGGTTGAAGGTTTATGTATTTCCACATCCACATTCAGACACACAATTTATGTTTATGGGCCTCGATAAAATAAGCTACTTGCAAAATTCCAGCAGTCTTTTCTTTTTTTTTTTTCTGGTGCTGCATCCATGTGAATAAATGGAGAAAAATGAGATCTGCACTAAACTAATGAACCTTTTGGATTAGAGCTGCTGTTTAAATGAAGCTCAAATGCCTTATAAATACCACCTACAAACCAAACATTATTACTTCTACTTGCATAGGAGAGGGGGGTGTGAAAGAATATGGGATGAAATGAACCTCAGCTATGTAACTAAATGAAAATCAGGTTTTATCAGTATTTCAGAAAATATTCCCACAGAATTGCTCATGGAACTGGGTTCTCTGGTAAACACCTGCTTGGCTCTTTAGCAGTTCCAAAGTTTCCAAGGAATTAATCTGAATTTGCCCTAAAACTTTTATCACAGGATGCTCTATTAAAAGGGAAAGGTGATTTGTTTTCCTAAAGTGGCCTTTTGCAAGGAAAAGGTTCAGCCTGTTTCCCCTTGGACTCTGGAGGAACACTTTCTCTACATTTAGTGCAAAATCAATAGAAACCTCATTTAAAAGCCATTACAGTCCCTGAAGAGACTTCCTTCCCTCTAATGGGCTCTGAATCAAGGCCCTGTTTGTGTTACACACTTCAGGCTGCTCCTCTGGATTTGTCTCCTTGCTAAATTCTCCCTCAACTCGTGATTTGGAATAAAAGGCAGGCACAAGACTCATTTAACAATTTTTAGCATTAAGCTCCTCAATTGCATTTCTCTGAGTGAACCACATCAGCAATGTTTCCCTCAAGTGATTACACGGAGTCCAAATATTCTGTAAACTGTGGGCTGAGCAGTGGTTAAGTGAGAAGTGGCTAATTTACTTCGGTGCTTACCAAGTATTTCCTACTTTTAGGAGTCAAACCACAACACTGCACAGATAATCGTGCTGCCAGGTTGCTACAGGAATCAAACATTTCAAATTAACCTTTTAAAATGGGGATGTGAAAATAGCTGTTATCTGGAAAGCACAGCTCGCAGCTTCTTTTGTCACAGTTTATGGGTTTTAATTCAGTCCTTAATTCCTTATTAGTGCATCCTTTATCTGAATAGCTGAGAGTTTTTCTTACCACTTACTTGTGCTGCTCTCAACGATTATGATGCAGCTCCACATTCACGGAATCATTGCATAATTTGAGTTGGAAGAGACATCAAAGATCATCTCATGCCACTCCCTGCCCCTTCCACTGTCCCGGGCTGCTCCAAGCCCTGTCCAGCCTGACCTTGGGCACTTCCAGGGATCCAGGGGCACCCACAGCTTCTCTGGACACCCTGTGCCAGGGCTCAGCACCCTCACAGGGAAGGATATTTTTCCTAAATAAAGAATTTCTTCTTAAAAAAAAGTTTCCATCCCATAAGAAATCTGCCTTTGTCATGCATTTTGCTCACAGTCATTTATTTGCCTGGAGCAGATCCTCTAAGTAAGAACATTTATATTTGTGACACACTCGTTTTCCAAACCCTTCTGTTTTCCCATTCCACTTTATTATCCAACCCAATTGATTCTGTGTGATTTAGTTTCCAGTGGGGTTCAGAGTCACAGCAGCCCAGCAGCAGAATGTCATCACAGCCAGGCAAGCCAGGTCCACTCTTGGCCCCCATGGCATTATTTTCTACTCCTTTTTCATTCCACTTCTGCTTGTATGGATATTTCACCTTCAAGGAGAGCCATTATTTTAGACAAGAATTGATTTTCCAAGCTCCTGTCTTATCCATCTTCTGCTGTTGGGCATTTTTCTTTTGTCAAACGTTTGTTAAGCAGCAGGAGACATGATTTAATTTTGAAGCAGCATATGTTTGAGTACACAGTGTTTTCATAACTTCTCTGACTGGTGTTGATTGACTTATTTGCTGTTGGTGCCGGTGTATTAGTTTGATTCCTCGTGGATGATCTCATTAGAACATGACAGCAATCTGTGGTGCAGAATCATCTCCACAGCTCAGCTCACATTCCCATTATAGCTCTCGAACTTCTGTTGCTTTACTGCATTATCTGAATTTTCCTGTCTTCTCCTATGAGCTCCTCACCAAGCTACCTTACAGTGATAAACCTCATTTTGATAGCAAAGTGCAAAGTGCATTTCTTGTCTGTGGGAGGTGTTTGGTTTCATTGAACAGGGACGTTCTAACAAAGCCATCTCACCTCATTAGCAGTGCAAAATGCAATGCTCCAACATTGTTTTCCAGAGGATCTTTTTCTTTCTGAGTTGTTTTTTTAAATTAAATACAAAGGATCAGATGCTGATTTTGGTTTTGTTAGGAAAAATTGCAAAAAAAACCCAACAAACCAATAAACAAACCTCCAGAGAATTTAGAGAATTTATCACATTGGAAATCAGTCTGGCTGGGAAGAAAGCAATAACTCTAAGAAAATATTTTGCCAGAGGTTTTCAGCCAAAACTGACTTTCCATTGTAACTGAATCAGCTTTATGCAAATTGTAAAGTTCTGTTTACTGAAGACCTTCCCCTTAAGCAGGATTTAAAGGGAACTGCCTGGCTGCCAGGTACTGCTCAATTCCCAGCACTTCCCATTTGTATTCATGGGCAGAAACTTCAGCTGCTCCAGCTTGGAGAACGATTGCTTTATGATGATGTTATGGATTATAAATTGTCTGAGAAATCTCTGAAAAGCAGCCAAGTTTAACAAGCATCCATCAGTCACATCTCTGCCAGTGACCACCATTAAATCTTTTTGGAGTGAGAAGAAATAAGAAAAAGAGGACTTCAGCCAGAATTCTTAATAAAAACTGTCTTGAGACCTCCTTTTCCCATTTTGCCTTCTTCTGTTTGCAGTCTGTGGGTTGCATTCTTTTAAATCAAAAGGAACTTTAGTCATAGCTCAAGCTGTATTAAAATGCTGCTCCCAGCAGCAGAATGTGAATAAAACTCACACCAAAATGTGAATAAACCTCACACCAGAATATGAATAAAACTCACATCAAAATGTGAATAAAACTCACACCAAAATGTGAATAAACCTCACACCAGAATATGAATAAAACTCACATCAATATGTGAATAAACCTCACACCAGAATCTGAGCAAAACTCGCATCAGAACCTGAACAAAACTCATGGGACTTTTGAGGAGTAACAATTTTCAAAAGAACAGTCCCTTGATGGCCAAATTACATAAAAGTAACCAAAAAAAAAAGGTTTTAACTGAGTCCCATATTGAGTTTCCTGATTTATCTTTGCCAGGGACTCTGTGTATCCATCCATCCATCCATCCATCCATCCATCCATCCATCCATCCATCCATCCATCCATCCATCCATCCCCTGTTTTGGATCCTGGCCCTGGAATTCCCACCTGCTGGTGATGTGGAACCAGGCCAGCAGCTTTTCCTCACATGAGAATATCTAGGCCAAAATTGTCATTCTTGAATTTTTCATTCAATGACAAAACTGCACTTGAGAACAGTTATTGTGTGAATCATTAGTCGTGCTTTTTTTATGAGAAGATTTTTAGAGCAAAATTGTTGGTCCTACAGCCTGTGGCTTCTAATTTCTCTCTATTTTGACTTTCGAATTTTTTTTTTTCCTTAGAGACCCTTATATCCCCTTTTTCTTGAAAACTGAAATCCTGTGAAAAATCAGAGGTGAACAAGGTTTTGGCAGAGGGGAACTAGAAAAGAAAGGGCTTCAGAGGGAAAAAAAAGCTATTAGCTTTTAGTGTTTCTCTCACAGCTTTGTGTATTTAAGCAGACAGACACGGTTTATATTTGTGAAAATGCAAAGCTGCTCCTGCTTTGAAGCTGCAGGGGCTTTGGCCTTTACTTCTCTTCCTCTGACACACTGTATTAAAGGTTTTAGGTTTATTAAAGATGTTAAGAGGTGATTTTGGACCTGGCATGTGCTGGGGATGTGGTGTTGGTGGTGTGTGGGCCTGGCTGGCTGAAATGTCCTGGCTGGGCTGAAACCACTGAATTCTACAGCCCAGGGACTGCTTGCAGGGACAAAGTGTGGAAGAGCCCTGCCTGGCCCAATCTGGGTCACTTCTCCTAGTCACACCTCTTGGTTTCATGGAAATTTCCAGAAATCATCACCAAACGACAGCAGGTCCTGGAGGTGCTGCACCACGGGTTGAACAAAAGGAATTCTGATGGGAATATTTGTGTGGGAGGCTGCTGGATCAAGCTGGGAATTGTTGTATTTGTTCTTCTGAAGCACCAAACCTCTGTGTTTTTGAGCAGTGCAAGGGTGAATCTGGATCAGCTCCTCTGCCCCACCATGACGTGCTCCAGGGAACAGACCTGGGCAGACAAACACAACTTTCTGCTTTTTCTTCAGCATTCCTGCCTTGGGGCAGCCACAATTCCCTCTTGACCTGCTGTCCTGGCCTCGCTCTTCTTCACATCCCAAAATGTGTGAAAGGCACAAGTGGGAGCAGAAAGGAGCTTGGAAAGAGCTGAATTTTGGGTTGTTATTTTTGCTGTGTTTCCTAAAAGCCTTTTCTTAAAGAGCCAGCCTTGCACACATCACCTCCAGCCCGTGATTTGTTCCACACTGAGCTGGTTTGATGAAGGCTCAACAAAAAGATGCATTCACCATTATAAACACACTGATTTCAAAGCCCAATAAAACCAGCAGAGAGTGGGAAGGAGACCCAGATCTCACTTTCTCTGGAGGCTTTCCAGTGACAGGCTCTTGCTGGTTATTTGACAGAAGCCATCACCAGGCATCCTTGGAGGTGAGCATTTAATGTAGGATTCATTTTAGCGTTTGATTCAGTGGCAATTATTCCTTGAACATTATCAGTGAAATGACATTAATGCACTCTGCGTTCTGCTGCTTTCAGAGACTACACCTGGTGCTAAAAAGGGAGAAAGCAAGCACTGGAGCAAGAGAAACCAGCCTGTATTCTGTTAAAATTTATTTATAGGCTGGTGTTTCTGACACAGATCCTGTCTTTTCCCTTTAGTGGATATATTTTATATATTTATCTCTCACACTTGTGAATTGTGGGACATCTCATGCCTGGAAATTCACCTTTTGAGGAGACCAGGTTTGGCACATGAAACCTGAACCACACAAAAGTGTTTGTCATCTACCTCATGCTGCTGAACCTACGAACCCAAGAATGTGCAAACTGTGTTCTCTCCCTTCAGTATGATCATCACATTGAACCTGACTCATATTTCTGGTTTTTCATGCAGAACCTACCAAAAGAAGAGCCACTGAATTTGTAACAAAATCTTTATACTCAGCTACATCCATAAAAAAAAAAGTAAAGAGTGTGAAAACTGGCTGGGAGACTCCTGGAAGGGAAAGGAAGTTGTGGAGATGCTGGATCTAGAAAAGGTGTGACTGGAGGAGAACAGGCTGTCTTTGAAATCGCTTTTAGCTGGGAAAATGGGCAGAGTAGCTGGATTTACCAGTTTGTTTGGAGCCAATTCCTCCTCTCATGGACTACATCTGCTTGGGGTTCATTTGTGCATCCTGAACAGGTTGCATTTCTCAAAAGAGCAAAGCTGGGCATCAGCTTGAAATTTTGGAGGTTGCCATGGTTTCAATATTTTTATCTTCTCTTCAAGTCATTAAGATGGCATTGCCAATTTCAGAACAATCACACCTGAAAAATGAGACTTTCTTGCTTGTAGGAGTCTGAGGTTTAGAGCGCACATGTGGAACTGAGCAGATATTGCAGCCCTGAGCTAAACTGGTCACAAAATGGGCAAAGAGTGACAGTTCTGAGCCAAAAGGATGCATTATTTACAGGGTCCATGAGTCAATATAGAAAAGAGATTAGATTAGGTTTATAATGTAGGAGAAATATGGAGCATTCTGTGAACTTTTCAAAGCCTGAGCTTGGGTAGGGAAAGCCACAGGGAAAAAAGAAAAAAAAAAAGATTCCAATTAGCGAAGTCATTAGCCAGGAAGAGAAAATGACTCAGAGAAAGTGCCAGTGGGTTGAGTAGCGAGCTGGCCTCTCTCTTTGGAGAGAGACAGCTCAACCTTCTGGAGTCTGATCCGCCTCATCCAGCATCAGCACCTTCGCTGAAACACATCTCCAAATGTTCCAAGAACAAGGTTTTACTCTCCTGGGATTCAGCTCGAGGCACACAGCGAAGCACACTCTGTTCTCTTCAGTCAGAGCCAGCTCTGGTCACATCCTCCAAAGGGCCTTTAATTAAGAGTTAATTGCAGAGGCTCTGCAGACACTACTGCCGGTCTATCTGCTTGGGTGAAGATTTGTTAATCCCTTAAGTTGAGATTGTTATGAATATTAATAATCAAAATTTTTGATTAAAAATTATTTTATTGAAATTTT
>VZUA01094626.1:61057-74424 GCA_013401035.1 Horornis vulcanius
GGGCGAGGAGCAGAAAAGGCTCAGCAATAACCAAACATTCCCTGTGCTTCCCGCACTCTTCCCAGCACAAACCCAAACCCTGTGCAAGCCTCCGAGAAGGAAATTAACTCTTCCAGCCGAGAGCAGAGGCCAGACTCAGCTGGGATTGTCTGTGTGGCTCTCCTGGGAAGAACCTGGATCCCTCCCCATCCCAGCCCTCAGTTCCCTGCAGGCTTTGACAAGCTGAGATCCCGGTGCTGCACAGTGAGCAAATGCAAGATCTGCAACGAGGCATCATCTGCTCTGAAAAAGGAACCAGCCAGATCTAAAATTCCAGCTTTAATCCTCTGTGGAACCAGGTTAGCACAGCGAACCAATTCTGGTCCACTCTTGTTTGTTCCCATGGAGAATAAATCACTTGGTAAAGATCTGCATTAACGAAGAGCAAAAAGAGCATTTCACACAGTGGTGTAAGAAGGACTTCACTTAATTTTGTTATGCAGCAGTGTCGGACAAGGAAGAAAGGAAAATTTTGCTGAAATTTCAAAAATCTCCAAAGTACTGACTAAATATCTGGGAAATTAAAGCAGATTATATTCTGAGTGTGAAACTAATCACTCTGTTTTCAACTGCACACAGATTACAGAGGTCCCAACAGGTGATTCAAACTTGTGGTGGTGACATAAATTTTAATAAAGGGCTGAAGAACACTGCTTAAGAACAGAATTGATTTTTAAGAAGTGGATTAAGCTCATTTATTTTTATGATCCCATTCATATTACAAGTTGCAGTTGTGTTGATGAAGGCATGGAAACTTAAGGATGAAAGAGAGGCGTGATTTGCAGGGAGAAACAGCTTTTATCACATCAAACAGGTAACCTTGCAAGCACAGCAGCTCCTCTTTAAATACCGAGCTCTTGCTCGTTCTTCTTAAATATTTCAGAGCCGTGTGTTAACACCAGCAGCTGTTTCTCTGTGCATGAACTCAAATTTCCCTGCTCCATCTCTCCCCTCCCTGTGCTGTCCATGGCTGTGACACACAAATTCACTGGTGGCTCAAGTGGGGAGAGTTTCCTCCTACACAAACCCGTCTGTCCCTGGGAATTCACCCATGTGCCACTGCCTTTATGGCAAACACCACGTGAAAAACACCTCTGCTTTTCTTCAGACTCTCTGTGTGCTGAGATGCCTTTTTAGATGCTGGTGCTGAAGTATTTAAATTAAAAAAAAATTGTAAAGAGGGCCACGCTGACTGACCTTTGGCCAATAATCACAGGGAATAAAGGACAGTTCTGGCCAAGCAAGCCAGAAAAAACACCCATCTCGGAATTCTTTTAGGATTATATATCTGACAAGTGAAAGCAAGAGTATTTATGCAATTTTGCAATCTTGTAATGCAACCAGCTGGGAAATCTGTGAGGCTGCTGCTGATTTCATACACAGCTACCAAACCCAACAGGAGATAAAAGGCAAGGAGTGTTCAGAACAGCCTGGGACACAGAGAGGATTTAGCCACCCTCAGTACAAACAGGATTTAGCCCTGTAGGCTCCAGGCTCGTTGCTGACACCCTGATAAAAACCCCACTGCTTTGCTATTTTTAACAATACCATTTTTTTTGCCAAATGTTTAATCCATTAGGCCCTGATTTTCTCCTTGTGGAGCTTAAGATTTCAAGTTTTGTTAAAAAAAGATAATTTTTAAAGTTGCTATTTGAAAACATGAAAAAGTGTAGGAATTCCTTAGAGGGCATTCCTGCTGGGTATGGTACTTGTATGTGACTGAAAATAATCAAACTGAGCTATTTTAATCAAAGATTAGAAGCAGATGATGTAACACCAGCACTGGGAGCCAAATCTTGTCTTGGGTGAAGATTTTGAGGTTTAGCTCAGTGCTCTTAAACCTGGGGATGCATTTGACAACATTTTCAAGCAACACTTTGAGCTCCAATTTAATACCAGTAAAGTCACTGGGATCAAAAGTGCTGAAGAAGTTGAATATTTAGTGCAGACTTTGTTACTTTGAGGAGAATTGCCCATTCACTTAAAATCAGTGTAAAAAGTGTGGGCCCAGTAGCAAAATTATTTGCTTTGGATTAACCCTGGAATAACTCCACAGAAATCATCAGAGTGGTACTGATATTAAAAAGGGACAAGAGATGGGGATCACACTGAGCTGTGCTCTGTTTGAGATACTCTCCTACCCTTCCATGTGTAAACAGGATCATCTCTGCTTTTTGTGAAGGAATTTACAAAGCCTTAAATGTTCTGTGTGCAATTAAGTTTGAACATAATAGTCATCAATATTAAACAACACTAATCTTGCAGACTGGGGTAGTTTTAAGCCATTTATGAGTGAAACAGGAGCTTTTCCTTAGAAGAATTTTGAGAATTTAAGCAAATTATTTCTAGTGTAAAAGTTGGTGATTAAAAAAATAAAAAAGTAAAATAATCTTTTGCCTTTAGATGACTCTCCTGTACTTTCTCATACCATGNTTCCTTAGAAGAATTTTGAGAATTTAAGCAAATTATTTCTAGTGTAAAAGTTGGTGATTAAAAAAAAAGTAAAATAATCTTTTGCCTTTAGATGACTCTCCTGTGCTTTCTCATACCATGGAAGCAATTATTGGCCAAACACTCATGAGAAAACTCCTGAATTGTGCAGCTCATCTCACTGTTCATGGTTCCATCCAGCCAAAAGGCTGACAGACAAGAGCAGCTTCATTTTTATCGGAATTTGATGACCATTTATATCAGAACTGATGGCAGGAAGGGGCTGATCTGTGAGATAAAACCCCCCTGGAGCACTCACCAGACAGAATTTGCGTTTGTTGAAAATCTTCAGAGTTTATCTGAGGAGCAAAAGCTGATTTTCAATCTGCCTCAAGATTTAACAGCAGCACAATCAAGGCGGTGGTGGAGAGGAGAGAGCTCCAGCCCTGGTGTGAAACAGCTCTAATCATCTGCAGGAGTTACCTGTGGTGTGAATAATTCATGGATTCCCAGGATTTCGGCGTTCAAAATAAGAATTCTTCTTCCCTCTCCGTGATTGCTCCTCTCCAAGATTGTTCTGTATTCCTCTTTTATTCCCTCAGAGACTCAGAGCTGGCTCAGGTGACCCTGCCACCACATCCCAGCAAAGCTGGCAGCAGGATTTGGGAAGACAAAAAACCTCAGTTCTTGGAAGTTCTGCTCTGCTGAGGATAAACCCAAAGTCAGCATCTAAAAGGTTGGGAAGAAATTGCTCTGTTAATTAGTGTGAAACTGTTGGGGTTTTTCACGATTGTTGGAGGCCTCCAGAGCTAGAAAATGTAAGGAAAAAAAAAAGTAAAATCTCTGGTAAATTCATATTCCAGAGCAATTTTTTTTAATCTCTCTATAAAAAGTTGGAATAGCACTTTGCACATAAATATTTACTCAGTTCTAGAGTCAGCCCTTTATTAGAATGCAGAGAGTCCCTTAACAAAAGCAGAGAATTTACTCTCTGTGCAGTTCAATGGCATCCAAAACAATCCTTGAAACCTTCTCAGATGCAGAAAAATATATTTTAAATGCAGCTATGAAATGACTGTAATGAGCAGCAGGGCTGGAGGCTTCAAAATTGTTCTGTTCAGCCTCATTTCCTTTTCTCAGCACACACAGAGTATTTATAATTCATGCAGTAACCATTAGAGAAATAAATTTTATTTTAGAAGCTGTTTTTTATCACTGGCATTTTCACGGATAAATTAACTGCTGTTAAGGAAGACAGTTGTACTTGGGAAGGTTGGATTTTATTATCAAAATTCATCCAGATTCATGAGAACCCTCAGGAGAAAGAAATTCTGTAAAGGTCCCACCTTTGATAGTGATTTCTTCTGGAATTTTGGAGAAATGTCATTCTGATCACACAGTTCCAGGCATTTAAAGCAAATATTTGAAATTATTACTTCTCCACTCTATTAAAACCCCTTTAAGTGTAATTTCTCTTTTAACTGATACACAACAAGAGGAAACAACCATTTGTTTGGATGCCACTGAACCATAAATTTATGTTCCCAGCAAACATTTTGCTGCGAGGGAAATGTGTGTGTCAGAGGTCAGCTTCTCCAGAAACAATTTACCTATTTCCTTCCTTCTGTCCTTAAGTGGAATTGCATTTATTCCATTAACCAGGGCAGCCTGCAAATGGAGCAGGAGGAATTACTTGGATTGCAAACCGTGGGGATTTTAATTCCACTCTTTCTGTCCAGGCTTAGTCCTGTGATTATTGAAATACTGAGGATCCCACTGGCTCAGGGGCACATTCAACACCCTTTTTTATTTTCCCAGTGTGTAGGATGGTGTAAAATTTCCCAGCTGGAAGAGGCAGGCACATCTCTCTGTGGAGAAGTGGAATTTTGTCCTGGTCACGTCATCGTGAAGGGCAGAAAAATGCTAAAAATGAGTTGGGTTCTCAGCTGCCTCCCTGCCTTGGTCTGGTTGCACTGACCCCAACAGACACATCTGTGTTTACTCCTTCTGAGGCTCCAGCTTGTGATTTACAAGCAGAAATAAAAATTGTCCCAGCAGCCTTTGATTTCCAAGTGTGGGTTGTGCAAGGCAGCTCTCCAAACACGCCAGTGAAGGGCACAAATCCCCTGGGGAATTCACTCAGGGATTCACTGCCTTGGCTGGACAGGGACTGATTTCCCATCCACTGGAGAAGGGCCAGATGTTGTGGTCCAGCTGCACAAGCCCCAGTCTGGAATCAGGCTGCCCTCAGCCTCCTGCTCACTCCCTGAGAGTAAAACAATCTTTTGCCTTTAGATGACTCTGCTGTACTTTCTCATACCATGGAAGCAATCTTTGCTTCCCTGCTCTCCATTCTCGTGCTCCTTGTCTCCACGGGCTCCCCCAAGGCTTCCCTCAGCCTGGTGTTATTTGGAGCCTCGATTCGAGGGAGGATGGATGGCAGTTTCATCTCCTCTCCAAAACTGGTCAGGCAGGATCTGTTTTTTTCCTGATGTAACTTCAGAAAAGCCACAGGGATGTCTTCCCAAAGAGCCACTCACACATCTGGGCTTTCCCTCCTGCTTTTCCTGCTTCCTCGGATTTGTGCACACACCTCAACCCGCAGAGACACAAAATGAGACCCTGCACAGTTTAGTCCCCATAGAACTCAACAACTCCAGAAAGTTCATCCCAACCCTGCCCCTTGGTTAACAAAATTCCAATCAGGTGAGTTACTGAAGCTGAAATCACCCAGATTTTGTCTCTCCACAGACTGACGACAAAACATAATCCTGAGGAGCCTCCTCTTGTCAGAATTTATTTCATCCTCATCTGAAACAGCCTCTATGAGCTTGCAAGCTGAATTTCAGGGAATAAACTCTAAAGTCCAGCCAGCTCCCAAAGGGTAACTAAGTGGATAAGAGTTGAGAAATCATTTAGCAAGGGGGATTTTGGCAACACCTGAATTATAGCAGCTTGTTTGTGTTGCACTGCAGCTGCTGTATTTCAGTAAATATTCTGCCTGCCTCTGAGGGCTGCAAGGAACATTCACATAAATATATTTATATATAAAACTGGGAAATAAAACTCACGCAAAAAACTCACATAAAAATGCCCAAAGTGTTCGCACTCTCTGCTGTTTTGAAAGATATTTATTGTGTTCATAATTTTTACTGTGATCTGAGGAACTGAAGATAAACTGGCTGTTTTTGATTTTAGAAAGCAGGAGAAAAGGGAGGTGGCTGCTCAAGTTCCTGAGCAGGATTCTGGGATGGTGAGCAGGGATCTTCACACCAACCTGAATTCTGCAAGTTTATTGTGAGACATCTGAAACAAGAAAATCAGATCCCAGCAGCAGCAGAGGGATTTTACCTCCAGCTTCAGAGGAAACAAGAGTCACTGGAGGGTTTGCATTCAGGAAAAATCCTTTTCGTGTCACCCACCAGCAAAGTTTAATGCCTTGACTTAGGAACTTCCTTTCCAAATCCGAGCCTTAATAATCAGCACGTACTGAAAGAAATTTCATTAAGGGGTTGTCGAGTAAAACATTCAAAGTGAGGAAGAAAATCCATAAAATACTCCAGTGAAAGTTTAAAAACCCCACTAGCAAAAGTTGCAGCTTCTGCCTCCTGGGTAATTCTTGGTTTCTTTTCCACCCCCCGCCCATCTGCCTCATCCCTGCAAACTGTCATCAGCCCTTTGGCCACAGCTCAGCCTTTTAATGCCGTTGTTGACAACGCCTCACCCATATTGATTGTTGCTTTTAATTAGCATGGAGTGCACGGGGAGGACTGAAATTAGTTTGTTGGGTTTCATTACACTGCCGGCATTGTGTGAGCCAAGTGTCAATAAATTACCATTCTTTTCATTGAACAACAACAACAACAACAACTCTCTTTATTATCCAAATTACAAAAGGCTGCATCACTTGGTTGCAAAAGAGAACTTGCACATTAATAAAGGGATGGAACGGCAATCTCTCAGCAAGGTTGAATAGGAAAATGTTAATCATGCCATAAAGCTTTACTCTTGGCATGTTTTATTTCAGCCTCAGAATGAGCTTTTCACATTTGACCTTCTCTGCAGCAAAAGCTTAAAGAGCTGATAATGCCCTGTGACAGAGCAATCCATTGGTAAATAGTTTATTAAAATCCTGTAGGGATATACTAATTAAAAGTAACACAGAATCACTGTCTGTGACTGCCTTGGGCAGATCAGTTTTGGAACAAAACCCCTCGTCAGCCTCTGCGTTTTATGGAGATTTTTTTCCTGCTGAAGTGGTGCCCAGATTCAGCTTCTGGCAAACACAAAGGTCCCGTCATCAGCCCTGGAATTCCAGGGGGAACTGAAAGACAGCTGGGAAATACCAGCCAGGAATTCACTCTCCAGGGGCTCCCTCCATGCTCCCACCAAAAGCCAGGTGGGTTCTTGGGGAGCCAGAAAGATCCCTGGGATTTATCACACCGAGAGTTGGGGCTGCCCTCGGGGCCAGGGGACAGGGGACAGGGGACAGGGGACAGGCTCTGCCTGGCAGAGGGGAGGCAGAAGAGGGACAAGGACCATGAAAAGAGAATGAGAGGGAACCACGAGCAAATCTCAAAGGAAAATGTCATGAAACCTTCCAGCAAGTCCCTCTTTCCACATGTACTGATGTGCATTGACTTATCCCATCCTTTTTTGCTCTGAATGAACAATATTTGGGGTTTTTTTAGGCTGCTGCAGAGCCGGTTCTGCTCAATTCAAAGCAGGACACTACTGCTGAATCCTGCCAGGGAAACAGCTCTGCAGACTTCTGCTTTTCTGACCACAAAAACCACCCTGGCCCCACAAAATCTGCAGTCAGAGTGATGCTGTAAATATTTTCTGGGGGTCAGTGTCCAAGACTTCCCCATTTCCCAAGATTCAGAGTCCAGTGGTGCCGTTTCCTAGATAAATAAACCTCTTTGCTAGCTCAATAAATAGTATCCCATAAAATTCTCTTCATTATTAGCTCCATTTTTATTTAGAAGATGGTTCAAGGGTCAATATACTTTTCAAAATTAAATGTGCATGTTACTTGCTGCTAACAAACCAAAGGTCAAATAACATTCACATATTTATATTACTCTGGGAAACATCTCTACTTTGAGTATCAGTATTGAAATATTACACTTCTAAATGAGTTTACATATTCCCTTTCTTTAAAGAACTGTGTTGAATTAATTGTCTTTCATGTCAACAACTTTTTAAAAATTAATTAGAAACCGGGTGGAAGCGAAATGGAATGAACCAGCTCATTGAGAGAGGAATTGTCCCTGGAACAGGGCTTTAAGAAACCAAAAATGACACAACAGATTAATAATGCCAGTTTCAAATGAGTTTCCATTTTCTCAGTAGCATATGATTAATCAAGGTAATTGCAAGTCATCCTGTGAGTAATGTAGAAATTTAATTTGTATAGGCTTGGTGATGAAGTCAGTGAAATGAGCCTTTCACCTTTACTCAGAGCCTCTGCTTCAGACACGGGGTTCCAGGGCATTGTCTCAACCCTTCCTCTCCTGGGGAACACCAAAAAAGCTACAAACAAATCTGGGAAAGTTTCTGGGACCTGCTCAGGAGGAAAACTTGGGGATGGCAACAAATGGGAGCTGTGCTTGGGGGGATGTAAAACACCAGAGGAGACTGAGACTGGCATTTGTTTGCTGATCTAAAATGCACAAGTCCGAAATAAACACTGGTTTAGAGTAAATCAGTAACTAGAAAATGAACATTGAAGGTTTTTGTTCTGTTTCGTTTTGCTTTTCAAGCTCATCACCAAGTAGAACACTCAGAAATCAATCTGTCCGGGGGGTGTGACCTTGGAGTGGGGTAGAATTGCACACCCTAAACATCACCAGTGAGAAGAAGAATTGTTAAAAATACACACTTCAGGTATCATGAATGCTGTTACAGACATGCAGGAATTGTAAGGCATTTCCTGAAGTTTCACCAAAATTTTAAATCCATGTGGAAGACAGGACCACACCCCTAAATCCATTTGGAAGTTTGGTATTCAAAAAGACTTTCTGGGAAGAGTCTGTTCTGTTTCAGATACTGCAGAAATTGTGGGTTACATATAAATGTTATAAACAGGAGACAAATGTTTATTCTATAAATATCAATATCTAAACATTAATGCAGAAGCCAATCCCTTGTGTGCCATTGTAGCTGTCAGAAATGAACATTTATTAGTGAAAAGTGAGTTCATCTTCAGAAGCTGCATCATAAACCTGGATGAACTTTTCTCCCAGCCTGCTCTGATATATTTTAAACCTGACTGAATTCAGTCTGGAATATTTTCTTCAGGATAAAAAGCTGCTTTGGCAGGAGCACGGGCTGAGGGATCACAAAATATTCTGATCTTGAAGGGACCCACAAAGATCATTCAGGTCCAACTCAACCCTGCACAGGGCAAAAAAAAGCTGAAGTTTTCTTATCATTTCCCTTTTCTGAGGAAAATCTGTTTGAGGTAACACCAAGAGAAAGACAGCAGAAAAAAAAACCAAACAAAACCAAAAGCAGAAATATTTCAGGGCAAAAAAAGTTCTTGAACAACATAATACAAATCCCTACATGATATTTTTGAAGCACTCCAACCACCTCTGGTTGGGAATGAGTTTTCCAAGCTCATCCAGCTGGACAGGAGCAGGGCAGGAGCTGCATTCTCAGAGAAGCAGGAGGTGCAGCTCATACCCAGCATGGGCAGGGAGCAGAACCCAGAAACTCCTGATCCAAACTACAGAACAAGTCCCTCAGTGGCATCCTTAGAAAATCAGAGATATCTCCTCTCCCATCACAAAACTTTATTAAATTTAGTGTACAACAACACACGTCAGGTGCAGATTTATAAAAAGACAACTGGCTCCTTGCAGATGGAGATCAATTCAACTCGTAGGAGAAATGAATTGTTTTCAGGTCCAGGCATAAAATCTGATAAAAATTCAGCCTTTACAGATTTGGAATTAATTGAGAAAAGCCTTCTAGAGCAGCCATGCTGTTCATACACAGAGAAAGAATGTTAACTGCTGGAATACACTCAGCAACATTAAAGCACCACCAGATCTGTTGTAATTAATCTTTCTTGTCATTTAATAAGGAAAACAAAGCCATATTAAAAAAAGTTTCATCAAAGATCATGAATTGAAGCGCTGTGCATTCTAAACAGCCTGTGGTTTGAGATCTTTCTGTAATAAATAACAAGGAATGTGCTTGCACTTCTGGTGTTTGGGCCAGCATAATTGCTGCAAAAATAATTACCAGTAATTTTCCCCTTGCATTAGATCAGTTGATGAAGAGGAATAACAAAAAGCTTTTCTTCCCTTTGTAGTTCAACACACGCACAACAATAGCATTGAAATTCAAATCAAGGAGGCAGATACAGCCTCCCTGGGAGGATCAGCTGATAATACAGGGCTTTGCTTTTTTATAGCTGCAGTAATTGTTTATGGTAGACTGGAGTCCAGCGGGACTGGGGAGGTACATAAATGTTTATTTCTAGCTCCTGTCTGCATTTTGATTTTATAGGGATTCCAGAACAGGCTGAGCAGACAGAAATTATTGTCCTGGTTGGTTCCTTCTGAGGAGTCCTGGTGGAAAACAGACCCACACTGCTGCTGCTTGACACCCAGCTCTTCTCGAGAGGAAAAAAATCCTTTGACATTAAACACCAGACCCTCTGGCTGTCATATTCTTGAGCCATCTGCATGGAAAATTAGCAAGGAAAAGAATAAATCCACGGTCAAATACTCCACTTGGCAGGGAGCTGGAGGTTGGTGGCTGTGGAGGGAAGGAGAGTACACTGGGAGTGAGAAGAACTACCTGAATTCTGAAATCTATGAACTTTTTAAATAAAAAGCCAAACAACCCTTTGGAATGAGAATTCCATGGGCCCCTTTCCCCTTCTGGCTCCTGCTCTGGGTCAGGAGGGCTCAGTGCTCAGGGAGCTGCTTCCCAGAGCACCCAACTTCCCAGGGAACTGCTTGGAAATGCCTGATTTGAGGATTATTGTGAAAATCTGTGATGTCTTGAAAGGGAAACGCTTCTTCAGAAATCATTTCCACACAAAGGCTTCAAACTGGAATTTCAGAATCCCAGAATTGTCTTTGAATAGCTCAGGGCACCAAGGAGGACAAACAAAACCCTTCTGATGGGAAGTGAGTCCTGAGCTGAAACCTGGGAGGAGCTCGGATGGAGGAAAGGTTTTGCAGTGATTTTAGCAAATATCAGACCTGGAGGGTTCGGGTGCCAGCTCCTCACAGCTGGGAAGGACTGAGGTGAATCCACCTCCAAGCAGTTTTCCAAGGAGCACAACCACCTGGAAGCTGGAAAAGGGAGATGGTTTTTACTGCATTTCATTTGAGTGGGGATCAGTAACAGGGAAAACCCTGAGAATTCTCTCCTGGAAGCTGTGCCAGTGCAGCCCTGGATCTCTCCTGACCTGCCTTCAGTCATGTCAATAATTCTGACCTTACAAGGGACACACAATTTTCAGATTTGATTGGGATCCCAAAACTTGTAGAGTCCCTCTGAGAGGCACCAGCTGATGTGGGCAAGCACCAGGGGCAGAGAAAAGGGGTTGGATGCTGGAATTCCAGAGCTACATCACAGGGTTTTGCACAGCAAAGCACAAATGATTTAATTGTCTCTTCAAACAACAACAGCTTTTAGAGGTGCTGTCATTCCTGGGAATCGCCTGAGCACCTGAATCCCTGGGTGAAGTATTTCCCCACTGAAGAGGGAAATCAGCTTTAGGAAAGTTGCTGATGGTTCAAAACCTCTCCTTGTCAGATCTCCAGCCAGCAGTGTATCCCAGCCATTTTGCTCCAGGCAAAGAACAGATTTTTATAGAAATGTTCTTCCTCATCCAAAATACAGAGAGGTGAAAAATGCCCCAACCAATCCCAAAATGGATGGGAAAGTACAAATATTGGATAATTAGGAGTCACAGGGCAAGAGGAAGCCAAAACGGTTTCTCCCATTTCTATCAGGTGGATAACATCCACAGGAAACAAAGAAAATAAAACAAAAGAAATGAAAAGTTGTTTCAAGCAACAGCAAGAAAAACTGCATTTATTCTATCACATGTGAGCCATACACAACAATATACATGGAAAATGTAGAAAATTTTGAATCTCACATTTAATACAGAAGAAGTTTTCAGAAACATTACCTAAATTTATTTAATTGGCCTCCAGCTTGCTGTTGGGCTTACCAAGGATATGGTTCATGTTTATTTAGAAACGAAGGATTGAAAGATAAAAGCAGAGGTTTTGCTGTGGACTTCTTTTCTCTCCAAATTTTTTAGGAGACTTAATGAGGACCCAGACTTTAAGTGAGCATTGAGATTCACTTCAGGCTTCACTTTTACACTTGGGGATTAAGCCTCCTATTTTTTTTTTTCTTTTTTCTTTTTTGTGTCTTCAGAGCAGCGAAAACGATCCAGGGAGCAGAGTTGCCAGCACTGCCTGTTCTTTTCAATCCCACTGTTACCTGCAGGTGTAGAGTTGGTCACTTTGCCTTGACTTACAGCTGCAATTATGGCCCTTACAAGGTTGGATTGCATTTTTTAAATGCTGCCAGCACAGAAAAACAAGCCCAGTTAAGATCTAACTCCAAATCTGGCCCTTCTCCTTAGATTTTTTGCTCTGTTTTTACACATAATTTCAAATTTCCTCATTAGCCACTTGGCCCATAAAGGTTTGGAGGTAGGAAAGGCTGGGTTAGTTGGCACCAGAGGATTGCAGAGTCCCAGCTGGCACAGAAAAAAAGGAAATTATACCTGTGCACACCTAGGATTAACAATAAACTAAATCTCCCTTAAATACCTTCAGCCTTTGAGGAGCTGCAGGTCGAAACCTCCTCTCAGCAAGCAGCTCTGTCATTACTGGAAACCACACACTGTCCTAGCTCTAATCCCTCAGCAGCTGGGAATTATTCACACTGTTACCCTTTTCCAACTGTTCCATGGGGAAGTGGAGCTAACAAAGTCACACATGTAGAAACTTCCACGTGCATATGTGTGTGTGTGTTCTTCTTGAAACATTTGCAGCCCTTGGCTAAAATTAAACCGATTTTGACAAGAATTTGGAAGGCAGAAAGGTATTCTGGGTTTTTTTGTGGTTTTTTTTTCCTGATTTCATGCAAAATTGCTCAGAAGAATCTTCAAGAACAAGCTGTCCCAGAGGTACAGGAGAAGAGATAAAACAGAGAGAAGTTTTTACCATGGGGAGCATCAAAAAACTCCTTCACATGCAGCTCCAACGCCTCTGGAGCTTCTCTGGAAGCAGCACATATTTCCTGGGAAATCTCAGCACTCCACTCTGCCCCCAGGGCCCTTCCAGTTGTCCTCAAGCTCCTGAGAGCAAAAAGAGACACCTGAGCACATGGCACAGGCTGTGAATTTTGGGGTGTCACCAGAAGCCCCCCGTGGCCCACCAGTCCTTGTGGCCAGGCCTGCAGCCCCCAAACCTCATTTTGTTTTTAATCCCTTTCTGCTTGGGTTCAAAGCTTCAAAAATGGGCACAACCAGCACCAACCCAGAGCATCAGTGGGAAAACCAGAGAGACAGTGCTGATGGTCACAATTACCCCATTTAACCCATTCCATCTCATATTTCTCAATAGATGGCAAAAGAACATTTCCAATCCCTTCAAGGAAGCCAAGAATTATCTCTGCTTCCCCAAGCTCCGCACAGCCAGAATTGCTGTGGACAGCAAAGACAAGAGACATTAATAACAATTACTGCTCAATTAGCTGCTGTCAGATCTGGCCACCAGGGTGTTTGCTGCTGGAGACAAACGCAGGCATTTCTTCCTTTCTACTGTGTGTTTGAACTGTTTAACTTGATATTTACATTCATTTGTACCTTAATTTATTCATGTCTCATCTTTTTTTTTTTTTTT
>VZUA01094627.1:19922-35416 GCA_013401035.1 Horornis vulcanius
TTTCCAATTGCTGTAATGTTTAACTGATTAAATGAATAATGGCAAAACGTGTTTGACTTAAAAATGTCGCACTTAACCTCATGCCAAAGTAAGTCCTGCAATATCCATCCTGCTCTTGAACATTTTTATGATGAGTCATCCTGTTTATTTTTGGGTAAACACATATTCACACTAGGGAAAACCTTCCCATGAATTATTCTGCAAACAAACTCCAGCCCCACAGTTAGATGCTCATAAATGGACTGAAAATTATGTTTATGAAAAGCAAATGCACAAAGACTGTGCTTCATTGGCCTCTTGCTTAAGCTTTTTACCTCCTGGAGGCCGCAGGCCATGAACTGGCCCTTTGAATGGAAGGATAATTTAATTTATTCTCAGGAAGTCAAAATGGAAATTAAAGACTAAATTCCATTCCATTGTGGCAATAATTGTAATGTTCTCAGTGAGCCATGACCAACACCAACATCTTGAAACAAAGTAGGGATATTGCCTTGGGGGAAGAGGAGGATCTTATTGCCCATGAATGATGGGGAGAAATGTGTTCCATATAATTTGTAATTCACTGAACTTGGTTATGAAAACTTAAAATTAATTGAATAGAAATAAAAAGGGGTCTAACCAAGAGCCTGCCAAGGGATAATAAGAGAAAACAGCACTAAATCAGTAATTTTCAGCAAGCTGTTAAAAAAGTAATCCTTCTCCAAACAAGAACAAAATATGGGGTAAATACTTTGAGGTCTAAGAACCTCTGTACAAGTGGCATACATTTGTGCTGATTTGAATGGCCATTTAAATCAGCATGAATGTGTGCCACTCGCAGATTCTGAAGGAACATTCTAAATGAGCTCCCAGCTTGTTTTCTGGAATGAAATTTGAAAATGTAATTTCTATAGTTCGTTCAATATGAATGTGGCAGTCTCTTGCCTTTGTGTTCCAAAATCATTCCTAATCAGGTCTTCACTTAAAAAAACCCCAAAGAAACCTGCCTGAAGGTAAACAATAAAACACCTCTGTTAATCATCTTACACATCACTAGAGTTATCTTGTTAAGGAGTTTGTTTCTTTCCAATGATTCAATCAGCTAAGCAGATATTTTGTATTGCCATGGAAATGAAATCGTAAAGTGTAATTGTCAGGTTTAAAAAGTTTAATGTGCAATACAATGTTTTTTCTTCTTTCTTTTGCTTTCTCGTTTCTTCCTAATTAATTTCCTGATTAGAATCTGAGTGGTAAACTTGATTTGTACTCAAGATAGGATGCTAACATAAAGAACTGAGTCATAGAGGTGAAATAGATAATTGTTTAAAGTTTTGCCAAGTTGGTTGTTTTAATTTTATCCAATTCTTCTGGAAAAATCAGGATAATTTATTTTACTTTGTGTTTCTGGTTCCTCAAAGACTGAACTGTTTGGGACTACAAACATTTCATTCTAAGCACGGAGGTACCAATTGGTTTCAGGGCTGTAGGTACTGATAATAAAAAGAAAAAGTGTTTAAATTTGAATATTAAATTATGTTCCACATCCACAGCTCTTGGCTTTCTCTGCTTTTTGGTTTAGTGATTGCAATACCACTTTAAAATGTGATTACTTACCTTTAGGCAAAGAAATGTCTGCTGGGCACCTAGTGCCTTTCTAGGCCAGAGAATTTATTTATTTATCTCCAGGTTTCACTGTTGGTAGTGATTATCTGCATTTAGATCTGCCTAAAATAAAGAGCCATTGAAATCTCTCTTATCCTGTTATTTATAAGACATACCAGTTGTTATAAGGCTTTTTAGTCATTTCAGTAACTGGCTTCTTACTGAGATTCAGCTGAATTTTATTTTTGGGCATGGAGTCTCTACTTCCACCCCAGGACATTATTCACAGTTTCTTACTTCCCCCATTTTATAGGAAGTACAAAAAGAAGCTAATTACAAGGCGTGGGGAAATAAACAAGTTCAATTCTTTTTGCATGGATTTGAGTACAAATTTGATTGTTGATTCTCCAACATTCCTTTTTTACCCTTATTGAGCTTTATTCCTCCAGGCATTTGGAGCTGGTATAGGAGAGGCTCCCAAGGATGCTGCTGCAGATCAGAGGGCAGAAAGGAGGAAGGGCAATCTTCCTGCCTGGTCCAACAGACACCTACAGCAGTCTGTATTCAGTGATGGCCACTCTGGCACCCACAGGTTAAAATAGATAATGGCATTAAAAAAAGAGAGGCAAATAAAAAAAAAAAACAACAAACCAAACCAACACTTGAGGTATTGTTTGCCAGTCCTGTAAGCAAAAAGAAAGATTTTTTTCTTGAGCTGTCTCACTGGAAAAAGAAAAGTAGTCTTTTTTCACATCTTGTCATCAGGAAGAGGGATAACAATCCCAGCTCTCCCAGGAAGCTGTTCAGGGACCCAGGGCTGTACAGGATAATATCCAGCCCACAACAGAACCAAGTAAATGACAAGATAGATGCGGTTTAGTACTTTTGCAATTACAATTCTCTCAAATGTCAGAAAAAAAAATTTTCAGGCCACGGGGAATGAAATTAATTTTTCAACTGTATAACAGGATTTTTCTTGTAGAATTGAACTATACCCCACAGTCATGCAATTTACTTGTCATAGGCACACACTACTTTCATTCCTTAAGTCTATATTTCCTGGAATTGCTTTTGCAATGTGTGTTTTACTGGAACTGTGTCATTCACTGAGCCCTTACCTTTCAACATAATGCTTAAAAAGAAAAAAAAAAAAATCACAGACAACAATAATGAAAACCCCAAAGAACGACAACAACAACCATGCACAAAAGTCACAGAATCCCCCTACAAAAAAACCCCAGCCCCAAACCAAGAGAAGATGAGAAGGGAAATTAATTCTGAGAAGCAGAGGTACTTGTAGCAATCACTTGTTTGAAATAGCCAGGCTTTCTTGTGTACTTTAGGTGGGTTTTTCTGTTTGTTTGTTTTGTTTGTGTTTTTTAAAGGAAGGAAAATTAAATTGTCTTAACTGTGTGTTCACAGTGGAACTCAGTTTTCAAGTAAACTTTCCAAAAACCACATTGAAATGTAAATACTAATGATGTCCCAGACACCCACCACTGCTGCCCTAAATGTCTGTGGAGGGATTCTGAGCGAACTTCTGTCAGTTTTCCACTCTTAATCACTTTTAGCTTATAGACAAGTTCTGTAACCCTCCCCTCCTCAAGGACTGTGTCTGAAATACACAAGTAAGTGTGCTAAGATCATTGGTATGTTGTATTGAAAAAAACTCTTTTTTTTGAGAAAAGCTCCTTAGAGGTTATAATAGCATTATTACACAGTTTCATACCCCTAAATAAGGATTGGCAATTTTTTAACTGACTGGGCAACTCTGAAAGGCCTTGGTAAATGTGCACTTCCATGACTTTTGTGTAAACCTTTCTAAAGAGAGCCTTCCTTAACCATGTTTTCTGCTGATAGCATGGCCTTCATATGACCTTGTGCTTTAATAAGCGGGACATTCAAGCACTGCTACTTAATTAGTTAATGATACCTTGATCAAATTAGATAAATGGTTTGGAACAATGCTGTATTCAATTAATTTTCATTTTCAACTGATTACTGTTGCTACTAATGCCTGTAATTTGAGATGTAGTTTTGTGCTGTGATATCTCATTCATTTCTATTTAAAACGGGAAAGCTAGATCTTTCCAGACCCAAATGCATTTATTATCTTGAGTTTAATTACATTTAAGCTTGTTAATTAGTGGCACTGGATATGTATTTTTTACATGTGATGCTTATGTAAACTGTGTCCTGGTAGCATTTGCAGGGGAGGTGTACATCAGCCTTGTGTCTGGGGGAGCAGGTGTCCTGAGCCAGGATCCCAGGACACCAAGAGGTGCTTCTAAAAGGTGACTCAAGGCCTGTGCTGCTCCTCCAGTGTCTGATGGAGAGCAGAGGCTGAGCTGGCTGAGGCTCTGCCCTGGCTGGGCAGGCAACCCCACACCAAACCCTGAGCGGCTCCAGGCCTTGTCACACAGTTTGAGATGAAGCTCTGCCCTAGGGCTCTTCACTATGAAAGTTCATCATTTTAGTGATGACTTGAAATGTTTTCTTTTCAATTTAGCCATGTTATCCTGTGTGAAATTTTTAAATGCAGTATTTCATCAGATGGGGAATCAAAACGACATCAATGAAATATCAACCTGATACAGAGCTTACTGTGAATTTTCTTGCTTGTAAGTGTAAAAAGGGCAAACTTAAGCTACAAGCCATTTCTTTGATGTGGTGTTTGATCTAATGAATGGTCTCAGTCTCTCATTAAAGCAACCTTTTCTGACAATAAAGGTTTTATTCAGATTTTTTTCATATGATTGCTGCCAGACAATAACAAGAAGTGAGTGGGAGGAACTCATAAGAAAAGATCAATTTGTACCATCTGTTCCAGACATATGAACTGAGGTGATGCCATAAAAGGGAAAGGCAAGCAACTTGTATCTGAAAGGGTGATCAGTGGCTATTTACATTCATTTGAAAAACATTATTCTCTTTATACTAGTTCTGGAAACAACATGTACTTTATATGGTTAAACCACCCTCTATCTGTACTAGATTTTGCATTGCCTGAATGATTGACATGGTGGTTTAGTTCTGTATGTAGTGGAGAACTATAGTGGGCTATTTAAAATGTTTTTATTAAAGCAGTGAAGGATCTTCAATTCCTGGTAATATCCATAGGCACTGTGCTTGAACAACACTTTTTCTGTTGGTAAGCTGTGATCTACCAGGGTAAGTTCTAGGAGTGCCATACTGCTCATAAGTGTCCTGAAGGTCAATTGGCAATCAGTCAGATTTTAGTTTACAAAATAACATTACAATTTGTAATCCCATTAGTTTTTCTAATCCCAAGGACATTTACATATTCTTTAGATTTTGTGGTCCACTGGAGTTAAAGTAGAGCTCCTGAGGTGTTTATTTGCTGCTACCTCCCAGAGCATTTGCAGATTAGGAAATACTGTCACAAATCATACTGCAAATGCAGCTCTGGTCTCAGTTCTTCAGGTGGTCTGTGGTCATTTCAGAGCACTTTCATTAGAGTTGTGTGATGTTTTTGTTAGTAAAAAATCACAGAAAAGCATCGTAGAACAGCCTGTGTTGGAAATGACCTTAAAGATCATCCAGTTCCAAAGCCCTAAAGCGTGTTCTAACCTCTGCAGGAAAGATTAGGTTGCACATTAAAGTGAAGTTAGCCAAGTCCAATAACTGTAGCACAGTTTTAGTTGTGAAAATGTGGTGGATTTGTGGTGGAAATGTGGTGTTTTGATGTCATAAAGTATAATAAAATATACAAATAATAGAATTATAGGACTGTATTTCAAGTTTATTAAGTCAATTTGAGTTTCTGGTCCTTACTGAAGGCAGTATGAAATATTTGGATGTAGGATCCATTATTTTGTCTCTCTAAATATGAAATTTTATGAAAGCAGCAGAACTTATTCCAATAGATAAAGTGAATTTCACAAACTGACGTGTGAACTGAGGTGGAGATGTGTTTGTCAGTTATCATGGGATAACAGTTATCATGGGAGGTTTAAAAAAAAAAAATCAAACCACAAAGAAAAAACATGTTTTGTAGGTGCTTCCTTCTTCATTAAGATTATACTGCTGCTTTTGTTCTTGGTCAGAGAGAAATTGTCCCCACACAACACCCCCTAAATAGTAATGCATTAGTAACAAAAATAGTCATAAAAATAATCATTCTGATACTCTGGAGAAACATTTGCATCTAGATGAGCCCTCCTGCCATGGACAAAAAAAGAATGCTTAGCAATTAACTAAAAGCTACTGTTATGGATGCATCCAATTTCTTTTAATTGCAAGAATTTCACAATGTAAAGGCTGCTTTATCTTTGATGTTGGAGATTTCCATTATGATATCAACTTCTGAAAAATATGAATAACAAAAGGTACCTAGAATAAAAATATCCAGTTAATTGTACAGCAAATTCTGTCAAATATTATGCAAAATCTACAGACAGGGTGGGCCATAAACAAAAGATATTTTAGAAGTCAGTCAGTATAATGCAAAACTAAACTGTGGCTGTTTATGAGCTGGATCTGTGCTGGTTTGTGAAATAATAATTGGGCTTTTTATGTTGAAAGTCTTCTACACAGATTTAGGTCCAGTACTAGCTGATAGCTGTATCACCTGAATTTTGGATTATGCCAATAGTCTCATAAAAAGTGGGGAGCATGCCAGGAAGTGTGGGTTTGTTTTACTAAAGAGCTTTAGCCTTATTGCTTAGCTAGAAGGTTTTTATTGAGGTTTTTGTCATTTCGTGGTAGTGTGAGTAAAGAGCAGAGGAGAGTGTCAAGTGTTACTGGTGTGCCAGCATCTGGGTGGGCACTGCAGTGCCACTTGTGTAGAGCAGTGAACACCATCAGCTCACTGAGTGTTCCAAGGTGGTGGACAGCACTGCTCACCAAGTCAGGGCACTTGTGTATCACATGGCCTCCAGAAATGTTTGTGCTTTTGAGCTTATAAAAATATATTGGACCTGAGAATTATCTGCCCACCCCACCCTCTGTTCTGGAAGGCTGTTAACATCTTTATTTCACAGAAACTCCTGAGACCTGGTCTGAAGTTTGCTATCCATTGAGCGGGTTCTCTGGGACTGGAAGGTCACAGTAGTGGTCTTTCTTTGAGGTCATACCTGAGGAATTGAGTGTATAAACTCCATTTTCCTAGGGCTTCCTCCACCTAATCCTGTGGTGGCCCTGCCCAAAGTGGTAAAACAGAGGTGAGCTCTCTATGTGACTCCTTGCCCCCATGGCTCAGGGTTGGGAGCTTTAGTTTAGGGTATGTACCAGAAGGGAGCTTCTCAACATTGCCTGGAGGAGCCAGAGGCAGAGAGCACAGGGTGCAGAGGAGTTGGAAGAGTGAAAGTGTGGTTCCTTGGCTTCATGCAGCAAACTTCTTCAAAGAAAAGACATAATTGGAGCTTCTGTGTTTACTTACTGCCTGAAGAAACATTTCTTCTGAATGAATATATCTTGGAATTATGGCCACATATTTACTTTTAATGATCCTACAGTGGGCTTTGAGGCAGTCAGTCCTTCTGAAAATTTGATATGAGCTGAGCTGGTTAATTTGACTTTAGTTGTGGTATGGAAATATATGGGAACAATTTCTGATCACAGATTATTTTGATAATGTGTCGTTGGCATTTTTTGTTAATAACTGTCTGTAGTTCAGTGAAGTGATAACCACTTTATTTTCTCAAAGTTGTATGACATTTTTAATATTTCAGCTCAAAAAAATTTGGTAAAATGGCAAATTAATCATACATACATCTGTAATCCTATTCACAGAAGCAGCCTGCAGCATTGCAATGTGACCTTTTTAGAGCACAATTACTGGTATGTTTTGCAGGAATTTTTTTTTTCCAGAGTTCTGGTCTTGTTCTGAGCAGATAAATACAATCTAGATGGGAAAGAATGAGAAAAACATGAGTAAAGTTAGATTATTCATCTGTTTATGTTTAGGCTTTAACTGGAAAAAAGTAGGGGAAAAACACACACAGACACACACACAGAGATTCACTTGTAAAAAAAACTTTGTCAGAGAGCTATTGTACCATAAAGGATGTCTTCTTACAATTCTGCAAAGGGTAGGGGACATACAATTTATAATTCTGCTATAATAAAAGTAAGTAATATTGATAGAATATAGGTATCCCTGTTTGAATATATTTACAGAGAAACCTTAAATGTAAATTTTGTTTAACCTTTGAAAATAGCCTGATTTTATAGAAGGCCTAAAGAAGTATATCTAGAGAAGATACCAATTTTTGTGTATTCAATATATATAAAGTCTCATAGTGCTTCACTGGTTGATGTGGTGAAGAGCTTATAGCAGTCATTGAGGGTGGGGATTATCTACAGCTATAAACATGCTTTGGTTCCAAGGGGTGTCTCTACTCTGTCATACACATACATTTTAGGAGGGGACCTAAAACTTTTTTCTTAATCCCAGGATCTTTTCTACATAAAAGAAAAATAGTTATTCTGACATCTTCACTTAAAAAAAAAAAAAACCAAAAAATATCGAAACAAAAGAAACCTACCAAAAAAATTTGTGCAATCCAATTGAGTTTCAATTATTTCCTCCTTCCAACTACACAACTATCTAAAAATTTATTTTTCACCCTTTTATCTGCAAAATAAATTGCTAGAGAAGGAGAAATTTCATCAGCCAGGTGACCAGGTTAACCAGGTTAGTTTCACTCATTTTCCAAATAGGAATTCTCGAGACACAGGTATTACTCATTATTTTTTTCCTAGTAATGCTACTTTATCACAATATCTTTCAAGAATCCAAAATAATTACTTGAATAAATATAAGGTGTTTATTGTTTCAACCAGTCCAATAAGGCAGCAATTCAGAACACTATGTCTTACAGAATGCAACTTTAAAACTCCACTCAAACCAGATATCCTCTCTTCAGACTGTCATAGCTTCTCTTATTTAATAAATGTTTAATAGGATCTGATTCTGATTGGCCTTATAAAAGTTCAGATAATTTGATTTTAGAATGGATACCCTAATAAAAAGCAGAGTACATAAAACTCAGGGCTACAGATTTGAGCTGCAGATAGCAATTATCAGCTGCTCAGCTATTCTCAGTCTGGTTTATGCTGGGTAAAATCTTGTGAGATATGTAACGATTTCTGCCCTCCCTAGAAATGACTGAGAGGCTCCTCTTACACAGGGATTACAACTTTTAAGGTAGTTTTAGTCATCCTTTTCCATACTGTGCTCTCATTGCTGTTAAAAATACCTTCATCAGTTTATTAAATAATGAATGTTCTTAGTGCTAGAGGTATAGCTAATTCAAAGAACTTCAGCACTCTCCCTGTGGATACAGCTGGGATACACAGATGTGCTGAGACAGGATTTGGGGAATCAGCTAGGCTGATTCAATGGCTGAAAGAGAAGTTCAAGAATGTACACTGTGATTTTGCCCAGAATATGTGTTGGATAATAATAAAGCCAGTAGGATGTAATCCTTAGTCTCATTATGAACAGAGGAGAAAATTAAATTAGTTTTTAAAAAAGCATACAGGAGGTAATATCCAGAAATCCAGGTTATGTGCATAGCACACGTGTTTCAAGCAAAATTCCAAGATGGACCACGTGATGTAATATCTAAATAGATACTGTAGGGTCCCATTCCAGCAGCCCTAATAAATACTCCTTCTGCTATTGTTTACCCTGTTTAATAACCCTGAGTTCCTGTCGTTTTAATTTGTAATTTAATTTATACTGTTTAGCCTCTACCAATGGATTATTTCCACTGGGAGACCTCTAGAGAGATCTGTTTCCTACCCATAGCATTGTGGGACCTGGACTGTTTGCCTGGCCGAGATGATTGTAACCAAAGCTGTACAGATAAAGAAGCACTTTCCCCTACACAAGTCTCCAGGCAGGCACCTCTTTCCCCTGATGCATTGTAAAAGTTCTGTACATCGTGAGAATACACGATATTGTTTGCCTTGGCGAAGTGGCCTTCGTCTCCTGCTGAGTTTGTTCAGCTTGTTTTGCTCATTACTCCATAGATCAGAGCACAGTGCTACCTTCCCAACAGCTACATTCTTATTGCAGCAGTATTGCAGCTTTGGAGCTGTTTGAATGGCTGCAAGGCCAAAAATTCACTGGGCCCAATGGAAAATGCTGTGTTGTGCTGGTGCAACCCCCTGTGCTGTATTTCAGCAGGCTGCATTAGAAGTTCAGACCTACCTTAAACTTTTTTGTGCTCAGCATTTCTGATGCTAAGTGTTGACTGCGCTTCAATGTAGTTGTTCTGAGAATGATTTTCCTGATGTGATTTATAACCTGACTTTCTGTGAGACATTTGAAGTGCTTTATGACACTGGACTAGTCTGTATTTATCATTTAGCAGGTCTGCATGAATGCATGCTGGATCTTGGATGTGTGCCTGAGATAGAATGGAGATACCCATGCTAACATCAAGAGCTGTGTGAAGGTTTATCAAATTGCTTGCCTGGTAATTTACTGCAGATGGAATTTCAAAACTTACAGTCTTGAATATAAATGGGCTATAATAAATTTGGAGAAGTTTATTTTCCCTTTCCATTAAAAAAAGGTAATTTCCATAGTCTGTAGAATTAACCAAGTTATTAGTGGCCAGAAATTCGTGAAGAAAGCATAAGGGACAGTCTTTTCAGATTTTTTTAAAATCATATTTGTTACTATTCATCTGCAGCTGGCTAATTTCATCTGTAAGATTTCTATTTAATTGGAGGTTAAGAAGTTCTTATGACAGTAATTATTCAGGGAGCAACCTCTGACTTGATGCTAAGCCTGGTAAATGAACATATATTTTTTTTTCCCTAAATGGAAGGGCTTTCAGAATATTTTGGTTTCTAAGAGGTGTAATTTCCCCAGGTTAGATTTCTGGTGCAGCTGTAATTCTAAGGTGGGGGTGACAGCATTTCAGGGGGATGGGATTTTACTTTCTGCTCCCCCTGTGTGCAAGGCAGGCAGAAGGGGATGACTGTGGACCAGCTGGGAGTGTAGTGGCTGAGGAACAAAGGTGCTGCTCCTCTGCCCCAGCTTGGGGAGAGGCACTCTTGGAAGGCTCGAGGGAGCAGGGGGAGCAGCATCAGCGTGTCTGGATGGTTCCATGCAGGGAACCAGTGCCAGGCTCTGCCACGGCCCCAGCCCAGCTGCTGCAGCCCCTGCACACTGGCACCAGCCCTGCTCCTGCTGGGCACTGCACTCCCCGTGCTCTTGTACTGGGACAGAGATTTATGGACAATGCACTGTGCGGTGAGGTTTATAGGACAAGGGAATAACCTGGGGACATCTTAGAGACCAGGGTTAGCTGGGAGTGCAGAGGGATGCACCAGGGATAGAACAGTGCACAGAACACGGGAGTTTCATACTAATATGAGTAGGGAATTTAGAGCTAGCTGTGTCAGAGAGACTTAGTACTTTCTTTTAAAAAAAACAATTTCAACTAAAGAAATACAAATTACACTGAAGGGGGGAGTCATATCTTGTAGAAGATTTTAATGAAAACAAAAACGTATTCTGACGTTTTAAGAATTGTGAAAAAACGTTTCCTTGGTTTTTTTCTCCTTTGGGGTCTAGCAGTAAATAGTGTGCTTAACAACAAAATTTTGCCATTTTTCACGTAGCTTTTAATTTTTTTTTTTATTTAGCTATTGTGAGAAAATCAATTTAGCCAGGGAACAGTGATAGGATCTCCAGCTATTATCACCTAATCATTAATTTCTCCTGGTCTCTGTTTAATACAACTGCTGCAGAATGTTTAATAAATCATTAAAATAGCTTGGATTTAACTGAAGAATGAATTATTTAAAGCCATAACTACAACCTATTTCCCCACTCCCAACCCCCAAAACCCTTTTCACTTATTAAGGCATAAGTGAATTAATGCACAATGAAATCATAAATATGAGAATCTACAGCTTTTAAAAGAAAAATTATGAAGAGAAATAATACAGATGACTAAATTTCTAAATCTCATCTGCTCGTGATCCATGCCTGCAGATAGCACACGGTTGTATTTCATGAAGTGCTTAGTACCTCTAAGCACTCTAGGTGCTTAGTGTTCACACTCTCATTGTCTGGTTTGGAATGAGGATATTGCTCTCTTTGGTTTTGTCATTGTTTTTTAGATTTTTCCCCCTACCCAAAGCATCAGAGAGACCATCGGCAGGGGCAGATTTATTTATCACCTGGCTGGTGCTCTGAGCTGTGATCCCAGCCCTGGTCACCAAGGTCAGAGCACAAAATGAAGGTGGGGGTGCACAGCTGGCTCAGCACCCTGAGGCCCTGGAAGGAGAAGAACCAGTAACACAAAAGGTGCCTTGCACCTCTCGCTGGGTTTAGTGAGAGCTACTCATAAATACAAGGTATTTTGGTAAGGTGTGGCAGTTTTTGTTGTGTTTTTTAAACTAAATTGGGCATCTGGTTTGCCTTCTGAACATCAGATTCTGCAGCACAGCAACACTAATGGATTACAAGAAACTTTACCCTGTTATAAAATGAAATTGTGAACTCTTTTCTGCTTCGTGTTGGTGGACTTGATAGATGCCTGGAATGTTTGTTTACAGGAAATGAAAAATTAAAGAAAACTAAGGCCCAGTGGAATAGCATCATTAGGTTAAACAGATTCCTCTTCTAGGATTAAAGGTTAAGGTAAAAGATAATGTAAATAAGTAATTTCATCCCCTAGTAAAATGCTTAACATTTTCCAGCTTGCTTTGTGTAATTTTTAAATATATATCTGTGGTCAGTGAATGGCAAATCCAAAAGCAGATGGTTATCAACATAGTTCTTACCTCTTTTTATGGATACATCATCTCTTTTTTATTGAAAGTCATGTTTGTAGTAGCTAAAAATAAAGGGAAATGTTTTCTTGCCTTACAAGAACTCTTTATGGTTAATTTAAAGGAACAACTAACTGTCTCTGAAAGCTGACTTTTTTTTTCCAATTTCCAGGAAAAACATAGAGTAGTCAACAAATACTTAGAAAAAAAATCCAGTTATCTATAGCAAGAGGGGATAGTTAGTTCTCTTGTTCGGAAGGGTCTTTTGGTCTTGCTGTCTACTAAAAGGACCCTTGAAGCCATGTGTTGAGGTAAATAATATCACATAATGTTGCTTGTACTGATGCTGAAAAGGAGAAAAATTACAGTTCAGAAAGCTTTGAGGTTAGGGAAGAAATCTGTATGTTTACAAATATGTCCTTTGCATAACTGGCTGATGAATTCCTAGTGTGAGGGGTCAAGAGGGAGCAAAATGTTACCTTGCTCTAGAAATAGCAGCTGGACCCATGGCTTTGCAGAGAGCAAATGGAAATGTTTCTTTCGGCAGGGAATTTCAAAAAGGGAGACTAAAACTGCCGTGTGCAGTGAGTTCAACACAGGGCCACTGATGTTTGTGTGTGAAACATGTTTATTTGCTAGATTGTTTGGTTTCCTTTCCACAACATTTTCTAGACAGAAAACTGTGTTGGATGTATTTAAGTTGCTCAAATCTATACCTCCTTATAGGCACATTTCATTTTCATTTTCAGCAGCCTGAATTTGAGTATTAATGGCAACACAAATTGTGGGGAGGCCATCAAGGGGCCTTTTGAGGAGCATCAAGGAACAGTTAAAGGCATTTGCAAAGGTTCTGTGTGATCCAGTTGTTCTTCCCAGTGGCTCTGGGTTTGGTCTTCAATTTTGATGAGGAATTAATCTATTTTTGTGAGATGGGTCAGAAAATCTAATGATAGGAGGCAATACCAGAATAGTGGGGGAGGAAATGTAAGTGATTATGGAGAAGAACTGTACGGGAAGTTATATTGGTTAGGAATTACAAATAACTGCAATAAGTAAGAAGTACATGAAGTCATTGAGTCACTATTTTATCTATTATTCTTAATTATACTAATAACCTATTTTACTTCTCTGTTTCAAAATTGCTACAAGCCAATTTGATTTCATCAAGTAGCCTGGAAAATGCATCCATCAAAATCAATGTCAACCCTTTGCAATTTTTTTGAAGGATTAATTACGAAGCTGTGTGACCTGGCTGCCTAACTCTAAGTGTTGTCTCTATTTTAGGAGGCCTCTGTTATTGTATTGAAGAATTTTGTTTATGCACCTTAGCAGGTGACACTGACTTCACATTAAAAAGAACTTGAACAACTGCAGAACAGAAAATGTGGTGATTGCAAGGAAAGATATTTGGTATCAAATGCTATTGCAGAGAAAGCCATGCTCAAATGCTTATTGCTTTTCTTAGCAGAGAGGTGACCTGTTTATTTCATAAATAGACATATTTCTAGTACAGCAAATTACAGTGAACCTCTGATTTGTATCAGGTGAGGGTCGGCCTAGTGACGTATTAATGAAGTGCTCTGGAGATGCTCAGTGGGAGAGCTAAACCAGGGGGTGGAAAGAACAAATCAAAGTATATGAAAATCCATCTGTGCCAGAACCTTTGCATGAAACAATCAGCAAATCAAAGTTGAATGTTTGCAATTGGCCAGTTTGTAATTGTGGTTATAGTAGAACACAAGCAAAATATACGCTGGGTATACACTGGGTTTAGGTCAGCAATACCTCATAGCTCTGAGAGACAAAAGTAAAAAAAAAAACAACAAAAAAGCAAAAGAAAATGCATTATCCCTTGACACAACCAAAGACACTCATCCTGTGCAATGTGCTATTATAAAGGTGCTCAAATGCAAAAATTATTTGTTCCAGGGAAGCCCAGGGGGTGAACAAGAAGAGAACAAGTCTACAGCTTCCACCCCTGTACTTTACATTTCAAATACTGGGTAGAACAGAGGAAAGAGTAAACCACAACTGATATTTTTCTGCTTCCTTGTACAGAGGCTAAAAAACAGCGTTTGTGGGAATTTTTAGCCATTATTAATCCATGCAATTGCAACCTTTGTAATTTTCTCCCTTCAAAGTGTAGAAGACGTTGAAATAACAGCCTAAGGAGGTTTCAAAATTGGGACGTGGCATTTAAAGCCTAGTCAGCTTGCATGGCATTGTGTAGTAATTGCTAGTTAATGTAATAGCAAAACCATTACGGTGACAAAATCTTAGAGTGTATTTCTCTTTTGATGTGTAAATTAAGACTGTCAGAAAGCAGTCCCAATATTAAATAGGCCCCCTCATCCATTCGAGTTTGAAAACACTTTGCTTAATCACTGGCAGCATATATACACTCTTCTGCTTGTATCTGCCATATTCGCTAAAATTATCTTTCATGCATTCCTAAGGAGAAAGGTTTATTTGGGCTGTGAAATGTTTGAGGGGATATCTGCTGGACAGTGGAACAGTGATTTTTAACTCAAATCTGGTAGAAATTATTGTAGCAAGCTACACAAAATTCAAGCTTCTTAAGGCTGAGTATTTCAGTATGTTATTTCTTTTCAAACAGCATTGCAAGATTGAAGAAATTTAGAAAAAATAATGTGTTTCCAGGGGATGGGAGAGAGATTTTTAAATAAGTACTAGTCTATTTGTAGAAATTACAGTAGCTTCAATAAAATCAAAAAGTACTTATGTATTTTTTTCCATTCTGTAAATCTTAATTGTTGCCATTATGGTATAGACATTAAAATATAGTTCTCTGACCTATTTTTAGCTAACATATAAAATAGCAAACCAAACTTTCCCATATTGCTTTCTCACTTTAGCAGAATTTTTCATAGGTGCATTTCCTCTACCAAAGATCTCAAATGATTTTGTGAATTACCAGGAAAACTCACCATAACATTTCTTCGTGGAAGAGTGAAATATTAATGACTTGTACTGCTGTTCCCCCTCATGTGCTTGGTTGAACATCTTTGTGCTTTTACCTCCTCCAGTTCCTCTTCTGTTCCTGAGCTTTTAAACTTTTAAAGGAAAAAGGAAACTCTTAAACTTTTAAAGGAACTTTTAAAGTAATGATCATGGCCCAGTAGCAAGCG
>VZUA01094630.1:0-18393 GCA_013401035.1 Horornis vulcanius
AAGAAAAAAAAGCTGCTTGAAGTGACGTTTCAGCGTGGTGTTGAGCACTGTAATTCCTGCAGTCAGGGCGGGCGGGCTGGGACCTGCACACCAGGTGCTGGATTTTTACCCAAAAATGAGATTTCTGGCGTGCCCTGAAGGCCCAGCCCCAGCCACGGACCTGTCCGACGCATTTCTTAGGTTGGTTGTGTATCTGAGAGCATCTCATCGGCTGTGTGCATTCGTTCTGTCACTGGTAAGACAACTGTGGTACTAAATGTCATTCGAACCAATAAATTATTATTATGTCAGAGCCGTGGCAGTGTGGTGCTGGGGCAGGGGAGGGAGGTGGGGTTAAAAAGCAGCAAATGGAAACAAGGAGGTTCCAGTGCTGGCAGAGCCCCCAGGGTGTGGGACACCCTCAAAGAAACATCTGCCCCAGCCTGGCACATAGACAATGTGTATTATTTTATATATTATTTGTGCATATGTGTGTGTTATAGTGCATATTCTATGTATTTTCTCTATAATGCTTCTTTTTGTGTGCACACACACAAAGGATAGCTGCTTCTTGAGAATAGAGAAATAAGCTTTATGGAAGGGTTGTTGGCTATTCCCAGACAACTATAAACTGCATAGTGGATAGAGTGTAATGTATAGAACTGTGTGTATGTATGAGGTGTTCATATGCACACATTCCTGTATAGTTGTAGCACTCAGACATACTCAATTTACATATAAGCTAAATGTATTTCACACACCTGTGTATGTAGACATTTTTATACCTTTTTTCTAAAATATGTGATTATATATTATATACACATGTGCATGCTTTATACATATAATTTATAAACATATTTTTACATTTAAGATGAATATATTGCATATAAACATATCTGCATGCACATGTGTATGCATAACTATAATTATATATTTAACTTACATTTAAAGTATTTATAAGTGTATGTTACCCACAGTCACTCACACTTACCAACCCAGACTCAGCAGAAGCAGGGAGGACAGACTGGGCTCCTTGTTTGTGTTCATAGGTAGGTGTAAAAATTGTTTTGTGTGCATGTATAATTAAGAAAAATACAGTATTATAAATGCTATGTCATACAAGTATTTAATCATTATCTATACAAAAGGCTGTTCATATATGTGTGTATATACCCGTATTTTAAATTCCTGGGTATATTTTATGCACACACACACACGCACACACACGTTCTGTATATAATGTTGTAATTATTGAATATACATTTTGTATATGCACCTGTGGGTGCCCCAGCCCTGCAGCACTGCCCTCCTGTCAGGGCTGGGGTTTTGGGGTCAGGGCACATGCAGGGCTCACAGTGGGGGCTGCTGGAGGCTGAGGCAAACAGCCTCACATTGGGTCATTTATGCAGGACACAGGAGGGGACATGTGCTGGACACCTGTGGACACCTTATGCTGCCTGAGGCACATTCCTGGCAGCCAAAAGCACTGAAATGATGTGGTTCTGAACCTCTGCTGACATCCCAGATCATTTATGAAATGTCTACAGCACCATCCTGAAGAGGGAGCTCTTCTCTTAACCTGCTGCACAGCAAAGCAAATCTCGTCTGCTCCAGATATTCCAATACCCCTAGAGAATTATACCTTTACTGCACAGAGGTGAAGCTGCAGCACTGAAGACTGGATGACCCAGTCAAATGTAGAGTGAAAAAAATAGCAGGGAATGTAAAGCTCTGCTTGGTAAACTCTTAGAAAGCAGCAGTATTGCACATCCTGGTATAAAGTGTTTATTTGAGACTTCACAATTAACACAAAGTCTTCCTGTCAATGCCTTTTTTTTTTTTTCCATACAGTCAATAAATTTGTATTAATCCCTCCCCCATGCATGATTGCTGTTTATTAATCTAAGCCTTTTTATTTTCATCATGAAAAAATAAAGCGTTTCCCCACCCTTTCACCTGTTCCCTGTACCAGACTGTGCTGCATTACAGAGGAGATGGAGAATGGCTATGCCTACTGCTGGGGGTGAAGTTACTCCATTATTTATTGATTTATTCTTTTTTTAAACAGAAAGTGTTAAATGAATCAATCACCCAAGAAAAATAAATATATCATAAAGAACCAGAAGCTCTGCAGTATCCCTTTTCTTGCCATCCAGCCCAGTTCAAACACATGCTCTGCCCACGGGAAACGCTCCGCTCACAGCAACGCCGCCGCCTGCACGTACAGCTGGGAACTTACACTGGCAAAACCTCTTCCAAAGTAGAGCCACGAGCCACAGGAGGTATTTTAGATGCCAAATTTTTATACCTAGGCAAGAGACATCCACCTGGAAGCCAATTATCTGCGTTCCATTGTTGGGCTTTTACTCAGGAGCTATTCAAACTTGTGCTTTTCAGGAAGTATCGGCTAAACACACGCGTGGGCACAGCCAGAGCCTGGCTTTGGGGAGAGGGGCAGGCAGTATGAAGGGTGTGCATGTTACTCGTGGCAGTGGAAGCAAGTTCTTGTATCAATGTCTCTTGGATGTGCATCTCAAATTACGCTGCTTGGCTCGTCTCGCAGTACTTTTGGCACCAGCCTCACAAATCAATTATTCAATTGCTCCCGCTGCCTTTGGACATCCTCCTTGGAAGAGGGCAGAGAGCAAGGAGGCTTTCTCAGAACACACGGGATTGGGTAGGCTGTGAAGGACAAGCCCCATGTTTATGCTTTATTGAAAGACTGTGCAAAAGGGAATACTGCATCAGAAACCGCAGACTATGTTTAATCAGTCCCCAGCTGCTGGATCGGAAACCCACTAACAACCGCTCCGATTGGTTCGTTTGGCTACTTTTTGTTGGTTTCTTTCTTTTTTTTTTTTTTTTTACATAAATAATATAGACCGACAGTATAAACATTTCAGCAACCATTTCTAAAAGACCAGAGGAGCCCTTTTAGGAGCCAAGAAACAACTGCAGGATTCAAATTCCAAAAGTGTCTTTGGAGTCATCGAACCATCAGATTTACACGGCACCCAATGACAACAACATTCAGTCGAGCTCGATAGGACTGCTGTCTTCCTGACCATCTTCTGTGTCATCATCTTCCCCTGTTCCCATCAGACTGTTTAAAAGATTTCCTAGAATAAAATACAGGACAGTCAAAATCATTAGTTTTACATTCTCATCTCAAAAGCTTTTAACTAATCTTCCATCCTGCTACAGTACAGATTTCTGTAACAAAAAAAAACCCCAAAAAACCCAAGAGTTGTGAAGTAGACACATTAGTAATTAGTAGACATTAGTAATCCCACACTGGCTTCCATTAAGAATATTGATTTGGGAAGCTGTATACTCTTCACCTGTACACTGATACTCTTCCTTCTCTAAGAATACCCTGGAAAAACCCAAAGTCACATATTTATGTGCTACAGTCGCACCCTCAGAGGGAAAAGAAAAACCCAAAAGAGGAAAAAAACACCTCCAGCAGTGAAACTCTCAAAAAGCAGCCACATTCTGGATCATGTTGTAAAAAAATTGTCTGAAACTCAGAGGCATCAATTTAAAGGTGCCTGAATTGCTGAAAAGAAAATTATGGATGGTAAAACCACAATGTTCATGTTTTTCATCAGACTTTGGGGTTCAGTGGATTGACGTTCATAGGAAAAGCTTCAAGTCACTTTACAAAGAAGCTTAGTTCTCAGGGAAAATATTAATTTTATTCACATTTTATTCAAGAGCCAGGAAATGAGGGCTGAATTTCTCTATTCTATTTCAGTCCTTCTACAAGGGCAGTAATAATTTCAGAACTTCCTCTTTGTTCACATTCATGTTGTATCAGCACTGATTAGATCTCTACCAAAGCCCCATATTTAAGAAAAATCAGACTGAACTCTGAGTAAATTAAGCTTTAACACCAGTAAGATGCTTCTTTACATTAGGAAGCTGTACCACAACGTCAGATATAACCATAAGAGCCTTTTTAGTGCTTCTCCCCTTCTCAGTGATGAAAAGTCTACAAGCTCCCCCAAACTACTTTCGCATGCAACCCCTTCATTTTGTATTCTACAGCAGGGGCTGTCCCTACAGGCTATGGAAAGAAAGATAAATTCCTTAGAACAGATGATCTGTTTCCAGCACAGGTGTTTTATCCAGGTCACTGATCAAAGCCTGGAGGTACCTACAAGCAGAGCTTACCTAGCAATCCCCCGTAGGACGAGGTCTGCTTGGGCGGAACCCCGAAGAAAAGCTGTCCTATTCTATCTAGGTACTGCAGGGACACAAGGTGAAAAAAACCTCAATTATTTCACTTACAGGTGGAAATACTATGGGCAGATGTCACCCACACAAGGTAAATCACCAGACAATCAGCCATTATTTCTCTAGTTCAGTGAGTTAGATCCTGTTTATGAGTTACTCACCTCATTATACATGGGGTCTCTTTTCAGCGAAGGTTGATACTGTTCACACAATACTGTAAATACTGTTAGTTTTCCTCTAGAAAGGAAACAACCAAAAATGTAATCTCAGTTAACAACTGAAAAGGAAACCAAGAAGGACATGACAGAAATCAGACTGTACCCATCAACTGCCAACAACAGAAACCAGATGAAGTTTAGCAGTGGTTGCACAAAGGGTGGACCCTTCTCTATTGAAGGATGTTTCTGTGTGTATGTCGTAAAAACAACTGACGCGCTGGTCTTATTTTTTAAGCAGAGAAATCTGAAAAAGGAAAGAGAACGGGGCAAGTTAAAAACAAAGGGCAGAGAAATGGTTTCACCACAGAGAAAGAGAAGCCAGAATCTACTTCACTTGTGCACAGAGGACATGTGAGGCTTGAACTGATGGCAAAACACAACTGGTAGAGATTGGACATCTTTGGGGATGGTTTGGCCATCAGCTGAGGAAGGGGAAAATCACTACTAGAACACACTGTGGAATAGGCAGGTTGGGAAGGAAAACAGACATTAAATATTAACAGAATGAGTTTAACCAGGATCTAAGCAGATTGTACAGGATGGTTAATAAAAGAGAGCATCAATTTTCCAAACATGGAAAGACTGGCTACCCTGTAACTCACATTAACATGATACTGCATCTACTGGCCAGGATTTACTATGCTGAGTTAAAAACTGAATTAAAGACCCATTCACCCCCACACACCTCTCTTTTCAGTATGTATCTGTCAGCATTGGTAATTGGTAATTGGTAATTCTATTCCACCTCTACATAATGTGGCATCAAGAGCACTGATAGCTTGCACACATGCCTAGAAGTCTCACAATAAAGCTCCACTTTGAGTTCCCAAGCCATTTGTCCCCAACAGATCAATCCCCCAAACAGATCAAATCCTTGTTAATTTAACTGGCAATCTCTGCAAGTCCCATTGGCCTAACAGGCTTTTATCTGGGACAAATGCTGTCAGCAAGCTCTAGGAAGGCTGCCACAAGCCATCTCATTTTTGATGGCAGGCTGGCCTCTAATTTTGCACCCTCACATGTGCAAGGGCTTGGGGCTGTTTTGTCTCACTGCTAGCAAGGAACTGCAATTATTTTCATTAGAGAATAAACTACCATGTATGAGGATTTAACACAGTATTTGACATATAGGCCAGTAAAGGATGCAGAAGGATCTAGGATGTATAAGTGCTGAAAAAAATCATCTTCTAACTTCTCCACAGAATTTCTTCCCATATAATTGTTTGAGTCCTGCACATACTGGATTTCCATAAAGGATTTGCTATTGCTCAAAATCACAGCAATCTATAGCAATCAGCTATGGAAAGCAGGACAAATCTGACATGACAGCTCACTGCTGCCAAGAGAGAGAGAAACTTGCTCTCACCTCCTCCCTCTTCCCCAACACCTACTCTCTCCCTGACTCCCTGCCACACACTCCTGTCTCCACCTCCTCCTCAGACTCCTCCGTGAGCTGCTTTCCCTGCCTGAAGAAAGCCATCAGCTGATTAAACACAGTAAAATTGGCTTTGTCAACCTTCATTCTACATGAGCTCTGCAAAAGCACACAATAGCTTGCATTCCCACCTCCTACAAAATAAATGCCAAAAACGAGAGCCAGCAGTAACTCTGTCAAGGCAAAAGCCATCAAACTCCTGCTCACAGACCAGGCTGACCATGACAAGTTGCCTCTTAGGACCTGAGTGAGAGCAAGTTCTGTGCTAAATACAGGGTCTGCTTGAGCACAGTTTTGGTAAGAACATATAGATAAGCCCTAACTAGGTACAAAATGGTGTTAATAAAGCTAAGAATTGTGCTTTCAGGGTTAAACAGATTATATTCATTCTTCAGGCAATGAATATAATTTCAGGTTTTGACCTTAATACATCATTTTACTTTTTTTCTCCCCAGTCTGACGAATTTAACACATCGGTTTTCAGACTGCTTTCTCCTGTTGTTGTTCTGGCCACTTTCACAGTTCCTTTCGCAAAGGCTGTGTGGTTAAATTAGACTGGTCCCACACATAATGTCATCTCAGCAAAATGCTTCAAAAGAAGTTTAACACCTACTGTAGTACTGCCTGAGCTACAAACATGTCCACCTCACTGCGGTATCCGCGGGACGAGGAGTATTCCACCAGCATATTTGCACAGCCCTCACCATCTGTCGAGTGCAAGAAGTGATACCGAGATTCACTATAGTTTTGCTCTAGAAAAAGAAAAAGGAAAAGGCTTTTAAGAAATCAGTTCAGCGTACCTGAACATAAAAACAAATTTGTTAGGCTTGTAGTTTATTAGCTGGTAAAAGAACGAGAGTTATGGGTGTGGTATATAAAGTAAAAAGTAAACAGTGTGTAAGTTACAGACAATTTATAAAGGGAGATAATACTAAATTTTACCCTAAGTACATCTGAACAGCTGCTATTAAATACAGTTTACTCAATTACAGCTACTGCTGGCTTGAACTTTGGTCAGTCATTTTATCTAAGTGAGTGCTGACACTTGATGCGCTATCACAAGTGTTTAGGGCAGGAATCAAGAAATTCCATATTAGACCATGTGCATCAAAAAGTCAAACAGCACCTTCAGCATCCTTCTTTCAGTTCCTATTTTTGGCTGAGCCCACTCTTGCTACCAAAACTAAAATCACTTCCATATGCTGAACAGAACAGCAATTATACAGGAAAAATGGTGTAAGAAATGGCAATAATTTGTTAGAACCTGAAGCAAAGGATTGTGCAAAATCATTGCAATGACAAAATTGGATGGCTGCTAATCTTTTGAATTTGAAAGCTTTGTTTTAAAACTCTGAGCCTTTTGTGATGACACTCAAGCTACAGACTAAGAAGACGTAGGCGCATTTTGCTCTTCAAGAGAACAGCTAGCAGGTGGCTACAAAATGGGGATTTTTGCTTTCAGAATGCAACTGTTTCTTATCCTAATTGTAGCAGCCTCTAACTTGAATGCTGTGAGAAAAATCCTCCCTTTCTGGCTGGCAGCAGCCATCAGGCTAACACAAATCCCAGGGGAGCAGCTAGGGAATTGCCTATGGCACGCAGAGAGGCTGCAGCACTGACCATTATTTGGGTCAGGGTTGTTACATGAAACCACTGTCATCACTTGGCAGCTACTGAAAAATGTAAAATAAACAATCATCTTGCACAGTTATCCATGAGAAACCACAGAAAAAATGGCATGTATTCAACTGTTCTCAATCACCTTTGTTACATTTTGAATACAAGTCTGTAAATACTGGCTATCATCAACAAGTAAAATAATTATTTAGAGCATTTTGTGTTTCTCTTACATCCCATCACAAGTGATAAAATGGCTCATAAATCAAAGGCAACAGCATTTATTTTGAAATAACCCTGCTGGCCAACTTCTCAAAAAGTACTTAATTACAGTCCAAAGACTCTTTTGGATGCCAGGTGATGCATTTCAATCTTTGTCATGTTTATCCAGGATTTAAAAACAAAAAAAAACTTGCCAACAGAACATCTTTGCTCCCCGGCAATTTTCCTCCTAATGACAAATCAAACTACCTCAATGTCTAAAGGATCAACTTGTCTTTTACAGAGAGCCTTACAGCTGTTGTGTTTTGGATTCTGCACTAATATAGAGCTAAAACTCTTTTTTTTCCTGTAACATTAAATTTAATGCAAAAATCAGATAATAGCAGAACTCAATCAATCATTTCTATCTCAGCTTCCTTAAAGTATTCTCAAAGCAGATCTCTTATAACACTTTGCTTTCAACATTTGCAAAGGAATAAAACAGAAAGGCCAGCTGATTTTTCTTACCTTTCCACAGGGTAATAGCTAGTAACTGGTGTAGTTTTGGATGTCCAAGTTTTCCTGATCCCCCACTGGACCATTTTAGTGCTCTGGACACGAAAGCCACTCTTTCGGGAGAATTTGGATCCATTAAACTAAACAATTTAGCCAAGTTTTCTAGAAGCAATAAGATTGAAAAATATTTAGCATTAAGAAAAATAAGATGATCTGCTGCTTCTAATGCACCTCTAAGATCCATCTTTAGGACAGGCAGCAGTGTTAGTTCCAAGCATGCCCACAAAGTCGTCAGGAACCCGTAATTGTCTAACAAAGTTTCCCCCAGCCCATTCCCATGGGGAAGGTGACCCTTAGCCACGTTGGGAATGCATCCAAAAAGGATTGCAGCTTTCTAGACTATTAACAAGTCACTGTGAAGGGAAAGCACAACTAAACACCACCAAACCAAGGGCAGAGGTCCCCTTACCTAAAAGGTCTTCTGCTACTTTTGCATCCGACTTCTCCAAAGACTCCAAAACCAGCATGGACAAATCAGCAGCACTGTTTTGCTACAAAATAGACACATACTGGCAGTGAGGAATGTATTAGGGCATAAAAAGAAACATCAACACAATTTTGGCAGAGGCAGATTTAATGGTCTTATCAACATCTACAGCTAGGGCACAGTATCAAGTCTCAGCCTTCCTGATAAAAAAATTATAGTAATTTGATGGCATCAAAGAGAAGCCTCCAGGAAAGCAGAACACAGGCATTGTTTGGATGCTCACAAACACTACTGATGCACGTTCCAGCTTGGCATAATCCTTCTTTGTGGAGAAAGGCTCAACAAAGAGATAAAACAAAAGATTACAAAGCAATTACCCCAAACATTTACCACTGAGAACTCACCATTCATCTCAAAATCTTGGGAGTAACAACCCCCTGCCCCCAAGCCACACACACAAACCAGTGACTTACCTGGTTATGACTGAAGAACAGTAAAGCCCCTGAATACATTAGTTCTCTTGCTTCTGCATGCTTTCCTTGTGACATATACCTGAAAAAAATACCAAAGCCATGATAAAAATTACTACTTAGTTGTGTATGCTTAAAGTTACTTACATTCAAAGGATTAAAAATGATTGCTAAAATTTAAAACAATGACAATAAGGGATTTATTTTTAAATCAGGTGAGTTTCAATAATGATGTAGCTTGAACTGCAAACTGCAATTAGTTTTCTGCTCCAGACCTGATGGAATAAAACAAAGACTATAAGAATGAAAATGGAGAAAACTACAAATATGTCTGGGGCTGGAACAAGGAAAGGGAGTAAACCCAAGACTTCAACTGAACAAAAGATGCCAGTGTACTGAGCCTCCACCAAAGCCATCCCAGTGAAACCATTTTTGGAATACCTCCTGGAGAGCTCACTGACCTTTCCACTGGTCTAAGTCTCTCTGACCACTACAACTCTGCCAGGGGACATCAGCCTGTCCCAGTCCTCTGCTGAACCAAAGGAGCTCATCTCTCATGGGTTTGAGAGTATAATAAACACAGCCAGCAAGATTCACCATGCAACATTTCCAAAGAAACAAAACATAATGCTTCAAAACACACCTTCCACCTTTCTCACTTAAAAGTTAACAAAGAAATAAGGAAATTAAGAATTTTCTCCCAGTGGTTACCTCAGGATCTTTTACCACAGAGCAGTGATTGCAGCCTCCTGCACATAATCACTGTCAGTAACTACAGCTCTGGAGAGTCACAGCTCTAGCTTATAAACACAGCATTTTCCATAAAAGCAGTTTAGGTGTGGCAGAGTTTCCAAATTCCATTTCTCTTAACTGCTGCTCAAAAATTCTATGTTCTCAGTAGGTGATTTGCTGGTATCAGCAGAGGTGTCAGCTCTACCCTGCTGCTGTAGCACCTGCAGTTTGGTTTGTCCTCTGTGGCACACCTGGCTGGGCTGTGTCACCCCTTTCTGCTCCTGGGGCTCAGGGCAGCCCCTCTGCTCCTGAAGCCCCACAGGCTGCTCCAAAGCCCCGTGGGATAACAGAGGGGTTGGTGCTCTGGGGTGAAGCAGTTGGGGTGGTGGGACAGCAGGACAGCATGGCCATGGGGGCTCACACCAACCAGAGCATCCCAAATCTCTGTGCTCCAGATTCCTGTCACAAGTGTCCCCTCCAGGGACAGGCCCTACAGGCAACATCATACAGACAACAAACAAGAGAGGAGACACTCCTCACACCCTGCTCATCAACTCTGAGAAACCCCAAGGTCTTTTATCCAAAACAGAACTGAAATAATGGAAGGCACGATGGTAGTGCTTTGAAATAATCCTCAACAACTTGGATTTGCAATCACCATGGTAAATGTGAGACAAATGAATCTGTAGCTCCAACGTTTTTATAGTTGGGCTCTCATCCAGGTTTGCTTCTAAGAGTTGGACTCAGCATGGATCCACTTCCACAAATTCTGCTTCCAGTAGATTCACAATGCTACATGGAAGATCCTAATCTGAGAATTATTACAGAAGATACTAAAACATGATGAAAACTACCTTACAATATAAACCGAATTTTTAAAGAGCTGGAGTTTTTCAAAGAATTTTTAGCAGAAAAGTTGTTTGATAAAAATAAATATTGATGACATTGCTCTAAATGGTATTTAAAACAAGAGAAATCCCAGAACACATTACTTATACCAGAAAAATGACCTGCAAGTACCAGGAGAATAGAAATGGATGGAACAAGGATATTACACTTTGAAGAGTGACTCAGTTACCAAATCATGAAGAGAGAAGAGTTCAGCCCAGCCACCCTGGGGAGTAACAAACACCACCAGCTCAGGTGTGTCCGGGGGAGCTCAGGGTTAGGCAGGAACAGCATTTTTCCACTTGCTCCATGGATCACAGAGGGATAATAAGTCTGCAGGAGGCAGGCTTATGGTAATCTTTCCTCCTCCACTTCTTCCCCTCCTCCACCCTAAAATACATCTCTGCATAAAACTGAGTCAGGATTTCAAGTTTACCCTCTGACAGATAAGACAAGTGTTCTACAGGCCCGTGTGTTTAAAAGGAATAAGCACTAGCTATCCCAGTCACAGCTCCAGAGCTCAGGTCATCCCAAACAGCATTAGTGTGTCTGAAAAAATGCTGATTTTTAGCACATTTTAAAGAGGACTGACAAGACTACCCAGCCATGCAAATGTCACCTTTTCATTTAACTGAACACATCCTTTCACTTGTATTTAAAATGAAAAAGGCAGGATCTTTGATTCCAAATTAATTTAGGGAGGCTTGAGTATGTGAGTTAATACATCCAAGAAGACTGGAAGAGAAGTGACCTCCTGAGCCAAGACTTCTCACACCACTGCAGACACCACATCACATAATCCCTACTATAAAATAGGCCAGGCTTTGTCTTAAATTTAGATTTATTCTCAAATACAATTTAAGTCTTAAGGCCTGGATGGTGCCTCGCTGATCCCATCAGAGGGGTTATGGAAGAACAAACTGATTTAATGTGATGGTGCTGGTACACAGGGCAGGGCAGGGCAGGCTGTCTGATGTACACTGGGAGCACAAGGAGGATTATGCACCAAGGACTTTCTTCCCCACTTTCTTCCATGACTGCTATTTTTCTGTGCTTACTCACAGGCCTGTTCTCATCCTAACACAGATGAGGTGTGAGGATAGGAGACACAAGACACAGACAGGGAGGGTGGTGTCCAGTTTTGGACCTCTCACTTCAAGAAAGACACTGAGAGGCTGGAAAATGTCCAGAGAAGGACAATGGAAGGGTCCAGAGAATGGGTTTGATGAGGAGCAGCTGAGGGAGCTGGGACAAAAGGAGGCTCAGGGGGGACCCTTCTGCCTACAACATCTGAAAGGAGGTTGGAGCCAGGTGCTCTTCTCCCAGGCAGCCAGTGACAGGATGACAGGAAATGGCTTTAACGGGAGGTTCAGGTCTGACATCGGGAGAAATTTCTTGACAGAGGGGTGGTGGAGCACTGCCACTGGGCCCAGCAGCCCAGGGAGGTGGTGGAGTCACATTCCCTAGAAGGGCTCGAGAAACAGCCAGATGTGGCACTTAGTGCCACTGTCCATTTGACAGGTGACGAAAGCCAAAAGTTGGACCTGATGACATCAGAGGTATTTTCCAACCTAATTGATTCTGTGAAGTCAAATTTCTATCCTCTCCTCTCCCAGCAGAACCACAAGTAAACAAAACTAGGACCAACTGAGAAGGGCCCTAGAACAAACACCTTCTTCTGTGCTCCTGCAAGCAAGGGTCTACATGTTAAAATCGGATGAGAGAAAGGATGACTCCTTGCAAGTTGCAGTGGATGTGAGAAACGAAGCCTAAAAGTGCTCTACAATAAAAACAATTTCCTTATGACAAAAGAGGCAATAATAACATTCCTGAATAAATGCCCAGGCCTGCTCTACTTAGTCACCGTCACGTACACCAGTACTACACCAAGTGTAATTTATTCCAAAAAGCCCCTGTGCAGGTGATTCTGCCCACCCTGAGAGCCGCCCCTTTTCGGACCGCGGCACCAGGATGACCGCGCCACGCAACAAAGTAACCCCATGTCCGGCTGGGCAACAATCAACCTTCAAACCCTGAAACCATCACTGCCAGCGCCCTGGCATTTACACCGAACTGGCACAGCACCGCCCGTGCAAAGCTCAGCTCCAGGATGGCCCCGGGACACGGGGCGAACCCCGACCCGAGCGCCAGGGGACGCCCGGAGAGACATCCCGAGCCCATCCCGCTGGGCGGGGGGCCTCAACCGGCATCCCCGGAACGTGGGGCTACCGAGAGGCGTTGGGGCACGGGCAGCCGAAACTCCGCTCTGCCCGTGACCTCTGGGCAGTGTGACGCAACACCACCCCAGCGTCACCGGACAGTGCCCGGGCCGGCGGGGCACGGACCGAATCAGGGTCGGGGTTGGCCTCCAAAGACCGGCGAGCAGCGGCTCCCCCGCCGCCCCGAGCCGCTGACTGAGCCGGCGGCGCCGAGGGAGGNGATGGACAGGCACGGTGACCAATAAGAAGGGGCCGTGGGCGCGGCGGGCGGCAGCGGGCGGCAGCGGGGGACAGTGCGTGGGAAGGCTCTGGAAGGCCGGGCGGGGGAGGGGCGGCGCGGTGGGCCCGGCGCGGCCGTACCTGAAGAAGAGCGTCCGGTACATCTGGTGCGCCTCGTAGTAGTCGCCCTTCTCGACGCTGGCGCGCAGCTTGCCCTCCACGCGCTGCACGCCGCCGCGGTTCCTGCCGCCGCCGCCTTTCGCGGCTTCCTGCTCCGCCGCCATGATCGCCGCCGCCATCAGCGCGGAGGACGGGGAGGGGAGGCGGGGGCCGGGCGCATGNGGGCGCATGCGCACGCAGCCCCGGCGCCCCGCTGCCCGGCTTCCGCCCGTTCGGACGGCGGCCCGCGAGGCTCAGCCCGCGCGGCTGCGCGCGGCGTCCCGAGAGGTAACGGCGGCTGCAAACGGCGTGAGAGGAACCCCCGGGGCTCGAGTCGGGGTGCGGCCGGCCTTGAAGCGCACAGCAGCACAGGAAACTGCAGAACAGTTGAAAAAAGTACTAAAAATCAAGGAAAGGATGGAGCGCAGGGAATCAGACTGGGTGAGGACTGCTGTGGCTCAGGGATGCAGGCAAGGCTGAGGGAGCAGGACTTAAACCAACCCTCACACCCTTCACACAGCTGAAAGTCGTCCAGCAAGGACGCAGCTGTGTTTTTTTTTTAATCTCTTATCTCTGATGTTTACCGACTAGCCACACGCTGTTCTTGGGCCTGCCCCTTAAAGCTTTATGACCCTGGCCCTTGTAAAAGCCTGAGTGGAATCCTCCCACCTCTGCCCCAGCTCGGGGCAATTTTGAAATCACAATCTTTCCTGACTTATTTAAGCAGCTGATAAAAAAAAAAAAAATACAGAAAAGAGGCTTTATTTCTTGTTTCAAGTATTACATGCACTTTCAAAAATTAAAACTCTTTATTTAAACATCTCAATAGCATCTTGTCAGTTTGGAGGCAGCAAAGAATAACAGACATTTTGAAAAGCATTTACAAAAATACATTGCACAAAGTCCTATCTTGCTTTTTTAAAAATAAGTTAGTGTTATTCAAAATATTCCCCCCCCAGCTACCTAATTTCAATTTATACAGGATAATTCTAATTTTAAATATGTAACCTATCATATGAAAACACCTGTACATGTGTCATCTACTCCTCTGCGTAGGCCATAGGTTCTGTCTCTAGGTCAAGTGAAAAACAGTTCTTCACATGGAGACTTTTTGTATTTCAAACATTCGAGGACTGTTGTGCAACATACATAACTCAATTCAGAAAACCAGTCAGCAGGTCCATGTGGTAACAGTTCTGTGTAACTACAAAATGCACTAGAACAGCAAGATAAAAATTCTGCATACAAGTGAATTTCAGGAATCTTTTCCAAAAAAGGATCTTCAAAGCAGCAAGGCTAAGGGGGGCAGTAAGCAGTTTCATCTCGTTCTATGTGGAAATGTTGTTTCCAAGAGCAACTCTACTCATCTGGTACCCGACTAAGGCTTGTGGGGAGGATCAGGAATGCCCGTGTTTGCACACAGCAGCGCTGAGCTCGAGTCCCTCTTGTAAATGTGACGCAGCGAGAATTACTCCAGGCTTGTTTTCCACACACCGAATTCTCACAGTATATTTATGGAGTGTAACAATCAACCAGTCTAAGGAAATTTTGTCCCAAAGAGATCACTTTTGACAAACTAAGGTAGTTCAACTGCTGTACAGCAGTGTTTACTGAGCAACTCAGCAGGCTTATCAGCTCTGAGCCAGTCAGTCAGTACATCAAGGTCGATTTGAGATTGACACTAAAAAAAGAACAAAATGGCCAAGTTGCCATGGTAAAAACCCTTAAAATAACTTCAGTTACTTAAAGTTATCCCTGACTTTTAGAGCAATTCGCGGCCACAAATTACAGTAAAGCATTCTCAGTCGCTGGTGTTTAAACTGGTTTTGGTTGTGTTAGCTTTCCCTGACAGAAGTATTTATTATATTCAACATGTAGCAAAGAAGCCCTTTTGGATCCACCAAAAAGGTCAAAACCAACTGTCAACTGAAGGACAATTTAGCCACAGTCCATGTTCAAAATGTACCACAGTTTTTGGCTTATGGTGCCAAGCTAGCAGAAGTATGCAGTTAAGTCCTGGATTAAAAAAGAACAGATTCCTAGTTGCAGAAAGTGTGGTTTATTCTTTTAAAAAAACCTATACATTCATTTGTAATAAAATATGTGTCACCTGTTTGCCAACTGGGCTTTATGAACCAGAGCTGTTTGCATGCATTATTTCTCTCAGTATGGACACAGAAATATGAAGCGAACTGGCAATTACAAGCTGAGCCTTAGAGCAAATAAAAAGTGGGGTTTATACATTTCTGCTGACAGTCTTCTGCCTTTATCAGAGGATCAATAGCTCTGCAGCGTGCATCCTCGTCCTTTACAGATTCCAGTGTTGTAGGCTTCCCAGTATATACAGATGAGGAACCAAATGTACAAAGCAGCCACCCCCAGCTGTAGTGTGGATTACTCGGCAGGTTTCCCGTGCACTCTGAACCGATAAAGGCAGGTGTACTCTGCATGGCCCCAGTTAGAGAAAATCCTCAGCTCCACTATCTGGAATGCGTCTTCATTTTTCTCCTGGGGAAGGAAAAAGTAAACAAACAAACCAGTGTCAGGGTTCTGGCACAAACAGCTACAACTGAAGCTTTCTTAGTTATTAATGACTGTTGGTACTTGCAGGAACATAAGTTATGCCTTGGGAATTTTCTGTTCCTTCATTGCCTTACAATTATTTGTGAGTCTGAAGCAGCATGAAGCAGACTCTTCCCATGTTTAGCAACTTCACCGTTTGTGTCCACATAGCAACAAATCTTCCTCCCCTCTCATCTATTTAGGCCACAGGTTTTGAGGCAGATACTTTGGACATCAGCTTCTACAGCGCCCACATGAGAACAAGGCCATTTCCCTTCACTGCTCATTGCACACAAGTGTAGAAAAAAAGTAACTTTCTCCTGACACTTTAAATCTTATAATCCAGATTTACCATCACTGGAAACATCTGCAGTGGTTCTCCATCTTGATCATAGACATACTCTCCTAGAAGCTTGCCTTCTTCTTGATATTCATCATCCAGACCCTGTAACAACAGGATAAAGATTTTTGCTTCCATCAAATTTCCAATCAAACCCAAACTAGAAGCATGCCTACATAGAGTATCCAAAGACAGCGCTTGAAGGTTTATCAAGCCAGGATCAGAATGTTTCCCATGTAATTTAAAGTTCAAGCACAGCTCTCTATTCCAGTTTCCTGCCCTGTAAATAGTTGTGCTGTTTACATGTTTTCAAGGTCAAACCCTTTAACTTCCATGGCTAAACCCCACATCACAGTGTACAAGATAAACTGCTCAGGACAAACAATGAGAGAACATTAAGGCTGAAGTCAAGATTCAGATGCTTGCTGCTTAAGCGTTTAGAAAAGCCTGACAAAAAAATTCTCAAATGTCATAACTGCTCTCTGATATACCCTGTGGTCTGTTCTGTTCTGAAGTCCTGCCTACACAACTGTGGTGCTGGGTAAAATGAATTTAAATAATTATTTAAGGCACATCACAGATAAGGTGCAGAGACAAAATGTGACGGATAGTGGGTGGAGAGATGAAGAATGGGAGGGAGGATGAAACAAAATGTATGAAAGAACTGGATCAAATAAAAAACCATTATCTCCCTCCAAAAGTGTTTACTACTGTAGGGAGCAAGAGTAAAGAAATAACTCACCCAAAATAAATTGCAACACTTCTTATTCATAAATTCAAAGCTCATAAATAAAAGCAAATTTTAAGAGCAATGAGTGAAACAGTTTATCATCTTAGCTGTCCTCCCTCAAGTGACTATATTCCAAGGTATGGAACACAAATATTCTGTGTAGAAACATCAACTTAAATTCAGAGACAGACTTACATATACTGCAAAATTCCTAGGAGCACTGGTGATATTTCCTGTTGGTGAAAGAGTTTTTGGTATGTGTTCCAATGTAAAGGCAGTTGGATAGATCTTCATGGAAAGTCTCACCACAAGATAGCCCTGTGATCCTTTGAAAGCCCAGCAGTTTCCAGGATACATGTCCGGCTGCACAGAAGGAAGGTGCAGAGAACAAGATGGGAGACAACAATAAAAACAACGTTACAGTGTTTTCTAACTGATTTTTATTGTAGTAAAGAGTTATAATGAATACTGAGTTCTTAGGGACAGTCTTAAAAACTAAGAGGCAGAAATAATCTCCTTGGTGGACCTCTTCATGAAGACACCACACTCACCTGAGCTACCAGTGGTGTTTTGAAGACTTGCCTTGAGATTAGTTCTCAACAGGAACCCTCCCAGCCCTCACACTTTGCAACTCCAATGCACCACCCAAGCTTCCTGTGAGTCTCAGTTTTTCTAGGGTAGGACTTAAGCTGTGTCCAGGAACTGCCAGAAGAATCCCACTCTTGGGAACGTAGCTCAAAGTACCCGTGTTCCCAACATATTACAGAGATACACCCAGCACCCAAGGAGCCATCCAAACCACTCAACACAAAATAACATTGCTGCATTTGTTTACTTGGCCTTTAATTACCTGAATCACCACTCTGGGAGACTGAGAGAAGTACCACAGAGGAATTCCAAAGAGGCTAATTAATGCTGTCTTGGTCTCATAGGTTTCAGAACAGCGAGTACTCAGAATGCTGCCACCTCAAAAAAGATAGATCAGGTTAGCAGAAATAAAAGTCTTCCAGAAAGAACGAGTAATTAAGGCAGAATTTCTATAAAACTTAATGAATACCAGATTAAAGATATTGTTAAGATCTAATAATTTTCTGTGAATACAATGCTTCTATCACATACAATGTAATTTTAAGAGCAGGTTAAAGGTTTTTCATTTCTTTCTTATCCAGTTGTAGACATGTTGAGAACTATTCTATTGCTGTCCATGCACACCTAGGCTGAGGTACAGGCCTGTAAACATCATCACAGATTGCACTGAGCTGATGATCAGGCAACACACAAAAATGCTCTACTAACCTCTACTCTTCATTTTAATATTTTTAGTAAATACTACTAAAAGAATGAATAGTAAACATGGTGCTTCCTTTATTATTTACCTCCAG
>VZUA01094630.1:25737-35743 GCA_013401035.1 Horornis vulcanius
TATCAATACAGCAAATGACTGCCAAACCAAACACACCCCATATTCAGTGCTATTCACACACTCATTCCCTCATGAAACAGTCTGGTTAGTCTCCTGTAATGCCTGTGAACAGAAACACACCCTCTCATTAAGCATATTTTGGTCAATAAAGCAGCACATGCATTTCAAGACACAAGCTACAGCATAAGCACAGCTGAATTAGTGTAAGGCCCTGCAGTCCCCTCGTTTGCCAAAAGGAACAGGCAATGCACACACACAGAGATTAGAATAGTAACCTGGAGAAAGAATGGCCAGCCAAAGTAGAGACAACACCTTCTGTGACACAAGCCATCCCGCTGCTCCTGCTGTTCGCAGCACGTGAAGCATAAAGTAACCTGGATTATAACAAATTAACTCCATGTGGTAACAGACACAAAGGAGCTGAAGGTTCTCTTCAATATATGCAGTAAAACAGACTCTGTCCCCTGCCCATTACAAAATTCTACAGAATTTCACACCATACCTTTCAGTAATCTCAAGCTTGGTTCTTCACTATTTTAAACCAGAAGTAACCCACTGTGATTAGCTTTGNATGCCATGCAAAGTGTAGCAGAGAATAGCAAGAGTACTACCATAAAAACAAGCTTTAAGCACATCATTACTTTAAAACCATTATTTGTTCAAAGTTATACATCAAGGTCGTTATCTGGGTTACTGTGCAGAAGCGAGATTAAAAATCTGAAATCCCAGCGATGTCTAAGAAATATTGATAAAGAATAGAAAGTATTCCCACCTAAAAGTTACAAGCAGTAAATTTTCATTAAGCTGAATGCTCCCAAGGATGTTCAGTAGGACAGTTTTGTATCTCTTAAAGAGGACAAGACTACCACCACCAACCCCCCCCTCCAATGCACTGTAATAAAATGCTCTAACTTAAAGCCTGCTGAGGCCAACAATTACTATGCCCAAGACTAGGACCAACCTTTCTACAGAACAAATTACATCATATATGTTTAGAAAATAATCCTACATTTTTAGATTAGCAGATACGTCTGGGTTAATCTGAGGGATTATAGATATACCAACCCAATGTTTTGCAAATCATTTAGGTGACTGAAGTGTCTCAAATCATTTTCCTCTGCTGAATAAAGAGCACTCAACAGATCCTTGATGCCTCTGTCATTCAAGCTAGGGAACGCTCATCTCACAGGGTAGATTCTATCCCTATATAAGATTCCTGTAAAAATTGACTATCACTAGAACAAAAATAAAATGTTAAAACCTCTTTATTCAAATAATCTACATACCAGTATCTCATACCTTGCTTTCATTTGAAGGCAGCTTTTCAACCTAGCCAGTGTACAGATCTCCCCAAAGTGCAATAAATTAATAATCTGATTTGTTCCTTCTAACACACGATGTGCACATTACCCTACACCTTGTTTTCACTAATAGGTAAGCAGCCTGCCAAGCTTGTACAAAAGCTAAAATCAGAGCAAGAATTCAGACAGAAGAGGTGTTAAGGAAGTTAGTTGTCTAGGCACTTTATATTTTTACCCTACTTTGATAGATGAAGAAAGGAAAAAAACCCAAACACAAAACATGTGTGATTAACATTGTGAGACTGCGATGCAAAATAAAAGCAAACAAAAATGTCCAAGTCAACCTGCAGAAGAAAAGGTGTGCCAAATGGTCCTTGCTACCCTTTTAGCCCATGAGGATTGCATGTGGTCTGTGGTGTATATTTCAAGATGCTTCTTCCCTTTACAGTCATCACCTGTTGGTTGTGGTAACAGTTGATTAATGGGATAAAGCCAGGATCAAGTCAAGACTGTTACAAGATAACTTCAAAGAATCTCTCGTATAATCAGTTATCAACCCAAAAACTGCTGAGCAAACTTCAGGGGAAGGAAACTTGCTGGGGGAAATACTACTGTACACCAGGGGATCACTATCCCCCCCCCAACATTTAAGTTGCAAACCAAATTTAGTTTGTAGCTTCCACAGTGTCAGGGGCTGTCTGGTACTACTATCACAGCTACAACCTGAGACTATATCAATCACTACACTTACATATTGATTCCTCATTCACACCAAGATGACGATCTTCTCTGTAGAACTCCTTTACATTCATGCTTCCACAGTAGTCTGAGTGAGCTGCAACACATCCAAAAAGCACACATGGATTCTAAGTCTCAAGTCCAAAGCCTTTCATATACACAGATTTTAGCTAAACTGGCTTGGTTCACTATTAAAGTCAGATTATTCAAAGGGAACCTGAAAAATGATTGAGGAAGAAGCCTACTCTGTGTAATCTTGTTCCTTTTTCTTTAAATATCAGGGAACCTCTCTCTTAGTTCAAAAAAATCCTTCTGCTTCTTTTCAGAAAGCAAAGTTTGTTAAAAAAAAACAAAAACAAACAACCCAACCAACCCTTATCAAATAAGTCCCTGTTCCCAACATTGTATCAAATGAGTCAGCCATTCATTACATATTTGTGTTGATTTTAACAAACTTGTTACAAGAAGGAGAAGAAAGCATTAGCAATTATAAAGCTCTGAACAGAGAGAAGGAGGAGAGCAAAGTTCTACTCACATGCAAAAATCAGTTACCTTCTGCCTAAGGCAATTTAACTTCACTTGTAGAACAGGTATTATAGAAGAGAAAGCAGGAGAAATGAAGAAGAAATGAATGTTTTCAGGGAAAACAAGAAGTGCTCTAAAGTAGTGCTGAGTGATGACAGCAGTTTGAGTTTTGCAAGACAGATCTGAACAAGCTTTAAGTGCACAGCAGGTTTAAGGGTGATAAGAGAGACCTAAAGATACTGAAAAAATAGAATTTGACACCACCACAGTCTTTAAAAATCAACTTAAGTTTCTCAATTCAAAAATTACTCTCTACCACTTTCTAGTAAAATCAACATGTGGATCTCACATAAAGGAATCTCGATACTTTCAAAACAGAGGAAAGGTATGTCAAGTGTAGCACAAGTGAGGTAATAATAAAAACTGAGTAAAAGAGGAGCCAGCCACAAGACTATAGAAGAACACTATAGTGCCAAAGATGAAGTCCATAAGAAAAAACTCAATACACACACTGTCTTTGCTTGCAGACCCAGGAAGACAACTGAAAAGGTACCTTTATATTCATAACCCAGCTTCAGCAAAACCATTTGAAATAGTTGCACTAATAGTGATGCAAAAGATGCTGCAGTATTTCTGACCAATCGTAGAATCTTACTCATGTAGAAATATGTTCCTCCTATTGAAAAAAACAGTGCGAATACAAATTATTCATCCATAGAAATATGTACTTCTATTCTCTGGTCACCATTAGCTTTTGTAGGAATGAGGACAAAGCAGGGAAAGCCTTTGTTTAGCCAAGAGTATGAAAGTTCAGAAAGTGTGGTTTGAAAAGACTGCATGTATTAGATATTGCATCAAAGCTTTTGTAGGAGCTACACACGCTGGATAATGACCCCAAGGCAAAATGTATAACTTCAGCAAAAACAGCTTTGCTTAGTGAGAATGCAGAACTCTAAAGAGCAACGAGTTCCTCACTGATGTGAACTGCTGATCCTGATTTTGGGGTCACAGTTCCAAAGAGACACTACAGTGTCATCCTGGATTTGAAGGAGTGAGGACTGTTCAACATCTTGCTCACCATCCCTGCTGTTACATCAGAGGAAGTTCCTACAATGGTTTGCCTGAATTGCTAGACACACTCCCTTCTCCAGAGCCACAGAAACAAAGCCAAAATCCACCACTGCCACTGTCCTTGACTCAACCACGTTCCAAAAACCTGCCATGACTGTGTGTGCCTTTTGCCACTCACATGCCCCCAAAGTTTGACTCAAAACCCTAGATTAAAGTTCAAAGGAATGTACAGAGATGAGGAAAATTCTCTCATGTGAATACAAACTTCAGAGTACAGAAAGTTTTCATGCAGTGCCACTAAGTAGTTGACTGATCAAGTCAAAAGAATTCCACCCTGTGCTACACACTAACTAAAATCAAGTATTTGAAGTAACATCATATAGCTCAAACTAATTTTTCTTGTACTGAAAACAAACTTCATTCAAGACTAACAAACCCACAGAATTCCAAAAACTGGCTCCTTTCTAATTGAAGGTCATTAAAGAAACAAATTGTTTGTGGTAACTGAGGACTACCAGCAGTCAAGAAACTCCAGGTGCAAGAGGCAGGCAGACATGAGGAAAATAATCCACTGAATGGAGATTGGAAAGGCAGAATCTTACTTATACAAACCCAGTTTTTCAAGCTTTTGGAATGTCGTCACTAGAGTGACTATTTGGAATCAGTTTTTCCCTTTGGAGTTCAATTTTTCATGTAGTTGAGGTTTAGCTTTTAGAAACACTACAAAAAGCTACAAGGTTAGAAGAGGAGAAAAAAAGGAAGCAGGAAGTACAAAGCCCTCTCAGAGATGCCCTCGATAGCACATGCACTGCAAAGTAACAATTTTGCTCAAACTTGAAAGTTCAAATCATATAAGGGATTAAAAAATTATAAATTAAAAGGCACAGAAAGTTTGTATCTGAAAACCATGACCAAATATTTTGTAGGCGGATCACACAATATTTCACAGGCCACACAGATATGATGTCAGATGAGGAGACTTACAATCAGTGCTGGCTGGCCAAATAAGTTTATAACTTAAGATACCAGAGCATTTTAATTTTGTAATTGTTTGATTCGTATAGCAGTACTAAAAACCAGTAGATTATTGTATATCAGAAAGTGACAAGTACATAAAATTTCAATTGATGCAGAAAAAGGTATTTCATATCAGCTGATCTCTAGAATTCAGTTATTGACAAGTTCATCAGGGTAGGACAGGTGCTTAAATAACACTACATAGAAATGAGGCAAGAGAAAGTAACTTACTAGATGCATGTTTCTGACTCCTGTCCCTAGTGTAGATCCTGGAGGATGGCACATGGGAGGCTGAGTAGGCAGTGAGGACCTCCTTCCTCTCTGACAGCATGCTGCAGTCACTGCACGTGTAGCCGTTCAGCGTGGGCTGCAGCTCTGCTGCTGCTACGCCCCCGTTCCCCTGCAGCAGCGTGGTGTCACTGCCTGCAAACAGAGCACAACACCAGCACAGCCCTGTCAGCACTGCCAGCACTCTGCCTGTCACACACAAACCATGTGGAGGGAAAAGCAAAGTGTAGTTACCTTTGGGGTCGCCTTCTTCATCAAGGCCTGCAAATGAAAAAAAAAAAAGAAATTGGTCCCAAATATAAGAAAGGCCTCAATTGAATTACAATATCTGACATAAACTCAAGTTAGAAATCCCACTAATTTTAAGACTTCAAAGAAAGTTTCTTTGTGGTTAGCATTTAATGTATTTTGCAGCCCATCAGAGAAACATCTATCCAGAGATTATTATAGCAGGGTAATAGTTGTGAAAATCATCCTACCACAGAAGGGGCAGACAAAGTAACATAAATGCCAACTGCACCTCGACTGAGTTACCAGGAGACCTCCAAGCAGCTAATTACAAGCTTACAATGTTTCTGCTGCTTTGATACTACTGTATTTAAAATACTGTTTTAAGAGCCAGGTTATCTAAAATTTAGAATGTGTTCTACCAAGATTGACACAATTCTTCCCATTAGGACTCTGGGAAGGTCACAAGTATTCTGACTGGAAACAAAGAGTCTGAATTGGGAGATATAACAAATTGCTGATCTGGCTCTACACAATACTTCACATAGACAGTACTTTATGTAGACAACTCTCGCATTTTCTCTTCTTTGAAGAAAGAAGGTTCCAGGAAAATACATTTTTATATAATAAAAAAGCCAAACAGCCAGCCACACATAAAAACCCTTTTGGGAAATCCTGAAATACCACTAATTTGAATCTTTCACATTAAGGTTATGTTAAGAAGAAACACATATATTATTCTGCCTATAAACAAATAAGAAAATGCTTTTCCTTTGGCTTTTCAAAAACACATTACATGTTCACTATTCTTTAAATACAGAACTCATTGTACAATTTGAAGGAAGCAATGACAGGAGATAATTATGGCATTGTATCACAAGAATGTTTATATTTGCTGGCATATTAACTTGACTGTGCAACGTCTTTTCGTTAACCATGCCAGTAAATCAAATTTACACACACTGGACCATGAATTTCCAGTGGGCAAATTAGCAAGTGGACCTCTACACCAGAAGTGCAAGTGCACACGTTTGGGGATAGGATGGACAACAGGTAGGGCAAAGATCATAAATTTATGCACACCAAACCAAGCAGTTTGCAGAGTCTGATAGAAGCAATAGCAATTACTGCCTACCCCAGAAATGATCAACTTCTGTCTGTTCCCGAATCAGAGACTCATCCAATATACTGGATAACATTGATGTATCACTGGCATGGCTATTGAAACTGCTCTGGCTAAAAATAGATGAGCTGGACAGATTTTTCCTTGGCACATGTCTTCCACTGCCAGACTGTTTGTTCATACTTCTGCGTTGCTTTACCACCCTAGGAAACAAAGGCAAGTAAGACATAGCACTAAAGATACAAATTTCTGTTACTCTCTCACTTTATTAATAAATAAATAAACAGTCATTTCAACACTGATGTGACTAAACAGAGCAAACAAGGTTTAAAAAAGGTCTTCACCTTCCAGCACCTATAATTTGACAAAGATTTTTGTAAAAAATTGTCACTCCAAACCACATATGGAACATAAATTTCAGAGTATGGCAATATACACCAAGAAAAAAAAAAAGTAAGGCTTGTAGGTAACCTTTTTGCATTATTGTGTTCAAACAGTAAGACTCAGGATTTACTTGTGATGACTAAAAATGCTTACTTAGACTGATCCTTGAAGGACATGTTTCCAGCATAAGAGCTGTCATGAAGGGAATCACTCTGTCCATCATCTGATTTACTGTATCCTCCAGCAGCCAACCGTAAACTACGCCGTGACATTCTGGGTGAATCAAACACTGGATCTATTTTGTTCTCTGTCTCAAAATCCAAAGCAGATGAAGAATAACTCGAACTGTAGTAAAATAAGAATAGTAAAGTTACTGGGAGAATTTTCAACCTGGTAACAAACACATTCTTCAAGCTAGTCCAAATTTCCATTAAATGCAGTTTATTTGGAGTTATGGTACTATCCCCACAAGATATACCAAATATTCCAAATAATCTAGACATATATAGATATTCAAGGTTCTCCTAAGCAATTCATGTTATGAGTTCTACAGCTGAAAGCAAATCACAAAAAGAAACAACCACCATAGAAACCAAGTGTGAAGTTTAGCCAGAGCAAGCACTCATTCTTTTGGGACCAAGTTGAGACTGGAAGCCATTCATGACACGGTTTCTTCATGCTTAGCAGCAAACTAAAAATTATACACTCCAAGTTGCAAGGCAAAGATTAATTTTCAGTCTAAGTTTATTTTTGTTGATTTTGTGTTTGCCAAGTCCTTGATTTGAGAACTGAAGATCCATATGCCACGTTACCCTGAATTTCCATCTCCCAACAAGTAGGAACTTCCTCCCTTTAAGATACTTGAAGACTTCTCTACTTCAGCTATTTCAGTTTAACTACCATTACTTTTTTTAAAAAAGTGGTTTTAAAACATCTCTTAATTTAATGCAAACCATTAGAGCTATTTAACTCTGAACTAAAAAAAAATGTGGAGACTTCAATCTGTTTTCTCCACAGAGGCAAATTTACACACAGATAACCTTCGCAGGTTACCCTGGAACTCCACATTTCAACATGTGATTCTCTCAGAGCCTCCATGAAAATTTACAATAAAGACAAAGCAGCAACACAAGGCAAACACAAACAGATTGAGCTGAGAAGTCTGTAAGAAATAAATTTACCAAAGCAGAAGTTTAGCCTAAAGCAGAGATCTCGTACTTACAACCAAAGGAAAGATTCGGTTATGTAAGTGAGCAGAGGCTGCTGGCACAGGACACTGCACAGCAGCTCAGGTTCTAGAACTGCTCAGCCCTGTGACCCACAGCATCCAAATGCTAAGTGCTCTAGGCCAGCTTTCATAAGGACTCTGTCCCTTCTCAGGCCACAGGGATACACAGACATGTAACAGCAATTCAGTGCTCCTGGGGGGTTTCTTTTGGTTTTTACAAAGAACAGATAAGCAAAGAATTGTTTACGACAGCAGCTCTTCCTCGCCAGACAAAAACACACAAGCAAATTAGATCTGAATGAGTAGATTCTATTGTGCAACCTGTACTTGAAATGGAAGCTTTCCCTTTAAAAAATACATACAAACAGCTACTATAAAATGTATTGTGTAAAAAAAGGATTTAATGGAAATAGTTTTCTCACACAATCATTAAAGGTCTCAGAACTTCACAAAGTAATAATATGGTAAGTACAGGATTGCTTCTGCATACAATTAACACCAGAAGGCCTTGAAGCTACACTTACAGTAATGATGTAATTCTGACAAAGTGGTGCTTTTGAAGTCAGTCTCTTCAATGCCCCTCAACACAAAGTAAAGTAGGTAAGATGGGGCTGTCAGAGCACGTCAACTATATTTCTTTTGGCTAAAAACCTAACCCAGACAACACACTGCCAGAAAACATCTTATGGTCCCAGCCCATAAGACCAAACCATAGTCTGTCCAAAGTAGCTGTTCCTATTGCCCAGGGGAGCACAGATTTTATGGCAGGGCTTTGGTTCTGCGTGCTGGATCTCACTGGTCTGCCCTGATGACTCTGGCACGTGTAGTGCAACCCTGTGCAAGGCAGGAGCCCCAGCACAACTTAACAAACCCAGCATATATTAATAAATACATTAGGCTTGTTAATTTTTGCTTTCATTTGGTTGAAAGAGGGAGAATAAATAACCCATTTTCTCATTTGCTTAACCAATTGTAGACTAAAGAGTTTAATTTGTACAGTTTTCAAAAATGCTAAGTATTCAAGACTCATACCCTGACAGATGTGAAGTGAGAATATGGGTTAAATGTGGCTCCTTCTGCTGTTATTCTGAAAGGGTCAGAGCCACAAGAGTTTTCTGTTGAGTCCCTCCCTAAACAGTTGTTTCAGAACTCAGTTTTGCTATTTACATTTGCCACTATGCATTTGCTTTTCCTCATCTTCACCCCACGTTTCTTACAGATACTCAATTCACAAGAACACAAAGTACACAGAACAAGCTGACAGCTGTGACCAGCCTCAATTTGTTTCTGTTTATGAACACTTGTTGTTACCAAGTATCTCAATGAGCATTTATATCAATGTGGGTTGAATAAATAGCTTGAAGTTGGGCTCCACTATCTAAAAAAACCCAACAAATCATCATGGAATCTGTTCCTCTTTAACAAAAGGGGCTTGTCTCTCACACAGGGTAATAATTCTCTTCACATTATCTGTCCTCTGGCAGCAGGACAGTACCTAGAAGTCTCCTAACTTGCTATCTCACTTTCCATGCTTTGGAATGCAGCCTTTTTTCTTCTACAGAAAAGACTACAGTAAATAAAAAATACACTGCCTTTCAAGGGCCAGAAATGAACCTGTACGTTGATATCCTCTTATGCATTACGTACAGCTAACCCAGAAACACCTAAAGGTGGGATGCAAATAGCCCATACTCCTGGATAACCTCTGCAAACAGAGAACTCTGGTTCCTTCTCTCAGCAAACAGCTCCCAAGGCTGCTGGCAGAGCTGGTGACTGAATCTAGTCTTACATTTCCAGCTTCTTGATACCTCCTTCACAGGAGTTTCTACAGAATAAGAATATCCTAGACTTCAGTGGGTTATTTTTCAAGTAAGTGGAATGAGAATGAGGTCTGCCAAATTAGCATGTCCATAGCTTGTCTGAAGGACCTTAAGTGCCATTTATTTACAAATACTCCTTGGAATGAAATGGGCAGTGATGTTCTTGACTATTCAGGATAATAGGCACATGCAACACACCTAGAGAACTACAACTGAACAGACATCTTCTAACATGGACAGACACATAGTCAATACAAAAACATTCACGGATTTTCTAACCAGG
>VZUA01094646.1:0-11229 GCA_013401035.1 Horornis vulcanius
GGCTGTTGAAGTTCTCTCTTCTGTAGGTGTGTGCTGAACCAAAGAGTGAAATAGAGGGAGTAATAGCAGGCATTCTGGGCATATATCCTGCAGCTCTGTCCCACCGGAGAGCAAATCCTGACTAACTAGAGTCATGTAGATATTATGAGCCATGGAATAAAGTGGAGGGCTGGATCTAAGTTTTCATCACAGCTTTGAGAAGCCACTGCCCTGGACTCAGAAACTCCTGACAAATGTGAAGGAGATGGAGCTGCACCAGGACAGGAGATTAAAGTTCTGCAAAAATGCAAGGAAGCATGAGAGCTGAGCACTGCTGGAGAGAACCAGAGCTCATGTTTTGTCCAAACACATTTAACTCACTACTCATTTGAAAATCAGGCTTTGTCTGTCCTGTTTCCTAATATATGTATGTATGTCTGTCTGTCTATCTATCTATCTTATTTATCTATCTATCTATCTATCTATCTCTATATCTCGATATCTCTATATCTCTGCTGTTCAGAGTAGAAAAGGACTTGGGCATTGTCAGGAAATGCAGCTGTTGGTTTCTCTTTGCTGTTTGTAGGTGTAAGGATGTTCAGTGGAGTTTTCATGTCAGTAAAACAACATGTCATGCAGCTGACACTTCCTCTGTTACCTTGCCTGTTCCTCTGCTCTCCCTGGCCCTAGGCACCCAAACTGCCAGGAACTGTTTGTGATGGAAACAATACTGCTGGACAGGGGAGATCTGGTGAATTGTGAGACAAAGTTGTCTGGAATGTAAGAAGGAATGACATTAAAGGCAGGGAAGGGGACACAGATTCTGTATGCCAGTGGTTTCATATAGCAAAGCAAGCTCATCTTGCTTTGTTATATGTTACAATAATGGCAAGAGCTGATTTGGGTGTAATTTGGGTGGCATTTCCTCACAGAGCCCAGTATCAGCTTAAGATCAGTCTGTAATGAGGCTTCAACTGGATGAGGAGTTGAAGTGAGGAGGCTGTAAGGTTCTTTTCAGAGAATGAGTGTGCTTATGTTCCACTGGGTTCTGCTAATGCCACCAGAGAGGGAGGTTCTACCTTAGAGTCAGTGGTTATGTTAGCTGAAAGGGATAAAAAGTGCTTTTTCATCCATGTTCCTGGGATAACACACTTCTAATTCTAGAAGTATAAACAATCCTTTGATATGGGTATAACAACTGGAATTTTTTTTTTTTGGACTAAGCAAACATTTACTTGGTTTGATTTTGTTCAGCTGCTTTCCTTTTCCCTTTCTGAAAAGTAGCTCAGGTGTTATAGTGGGAACCAATTTAATTCCTGAGAGTTTGTGGATATAAAATTTTGGTCTTTCCCTTAGTGCATCAGCTCCCAGCTACTGAAACAGCTACCCAGCTGCAGAATTCCCTCTGTGCCACCAAGACTTGTTTCAGGGAAGTCCAGAGTACATACAAGTACTGAGAAGAGAGCTGGAGGCTCTCTAAATATCAAGACAACTAAAAGGATTTTATATATAATTTTTCCTGTAAATAATGCCTTTTCTTGCCACAGGCCCATTTTGCAGTCAGGAATGGCACCTTGTATGACACTTTCCTCACAGATTTCGTTTAACTGTGTGACCACCTACTTACTGTCAGCTGAATGTGGGAATTGTTGCTGTCTCTGCTTATTATTTGAAAATAATAACAGTCACCACGAAGAGATGGAAAAGCTCCCCTGAGATGGAAAAGCCCTTTTTGCCAGAGCAGGAGGTTGGGTTATGGAGCAAAAGCAGCCAGAAGGGGCAAGAGTGATGGAGAAGGTCAGACTATGACAAAGGGTTAATGAGATCTGTGGGATTTTTGTCATGGAGAGGTGCTGGAAAGCCATGCTGGAAGGGGTTCATGTGACCTTTGCAGCCTGTATGGCTCAGGTGTTCTGTTTTCTGAAAACTGAAAGAGGAGAGATTTAGATTGGATATTAGAAAGAAATTCTAACTGGAACAGACTTCCCAGAGAAGCTGTGGCCGCCTCATCCCTGGAAGTGTCCAAGGCCAGGCTGGAATGACCTGGCCCAGTGCAAGATGCCTCTGCCCATGGCAGAGGGTGGCCCTGGATGGTCTTAAAGGTCCCTTCCAAGCCAAACTGTTCTTGATTCTCACGAGGCTGTTGTTTCCACAGCAAAGTGGTTGGGAATGCAAGGGAAGGGGCAGCCTTTCTGTGGAATGTACCCCACAAAAGAGTCAATGAATGAGGTGCCAACACAGCCTCAGTAAGGGCTGAGCTGCCAAGGATGGCCACCTTCTTCTGGCTGAGAGGCAAACATGTCCACACCTCTCTTAAAATCTCTGCATCCTCCTCCTGCTCCTTCCTGGCATGGCACTTGCTGGGTTTGGAGCCCACGCTGGGGACAAGCAAGGGAGAGGAAAGATCTCTTTTTAAAAAGTCCTGCACCCCACATTGCAGCCCTGATTTCCATCAGTGAGCCTGTTGCCTGAGAAGTTCTGCATTCCTTGTGTGGGTTTAATGTGCCATTTCCCTTTTCTCTTTCAGTGAGAGAGAAAATGAATGTATCTTCTGTGCTCGAAGTTAAAGTAGATGCTAGGAGATAACACTGGGAATAGCTGCCACCAGACTAGGCAGAAACACAGCTTGATACAAGTGGAAATCAGATGTGTAGCTATAGTTTATAGATCTGGATTTTTTTTATGGTGATGACTGTTCTTTCACTTACAGGGAAAAAGGAACGGAGCAAAAGAACTGAAATTGAACGTCATCTTTCCCTGGCTTTCTTTAAACAACTGTGAGAGTTGGCTGAGGTTTCTGGTGCAAACTCCATCACAGACATGCAACCAGAGCTTGCTTTTAAACTCCTGAGTGTGGCTTACTGTGAGCAGCACCCCTTCACAGTAATAGAACAGAACAAGGTGAAAGGGGCATGCAATTCCAAATGGTGAAGAAGTTACTGCAGGAAAATGAGAGTGTTCCTAATAGGAAAGATCCACTAGGTGGGGGTTTTTACCAGACTTCTGCACCTATGACTTACTGCCTCCCATCCTGTTAGGAGACTGTTAAAAAAAACCAAAAAAACCCCCAAAAAACCCCCAAAAAAACCAAAAAAAACCCACACAACCAAAAAACACCCCCAAAAAACCCAACAAACCAAACAACCCAGCAGACCCCAGCCATTGTATTTCATTTTGCCTAAAGCAGTTTGAGATACTGTGTTACACAAAGGCAAGCATAGTGTTGCAATGCTAAACCATCACTAGATCACCCTTCTTCCTTTGGTTAGGGAAGAACTTTTCCCTATCAATCTCTTAGTATTATTTCTTCTCATAGATATTTTCCTTTTCTAGACTTTGGTTAAGACTGCAAGTTCTTTTGCTTTGGGTTTTTTTCTGTTTAAGTTGACTGCAAGTGACTTGCACGTTTGCTATTATAGATCCTGTAGGTTTCCCACCCTCTTTAATATTTGCCTCTTTCTCCCTTCATATCTTTTTGACAGTTCACTCATTTCCCCACAGGTTTAAGAGTGATCTTACTCATTGTTCACCACCTTTCAACAATTCCTTTTTTATACACCGTGAGTAAACTGTGAGTTGGTGGTGACCTGTGGCTTTCCTGGGCACATTCTGGAGTCACTGACTGAGCTGGTGATTGCCATCCAGAAGAAACGATAATTTAGAAAATGTTAACCACAAGCACTGGGCTTTGTGCAGATCTAAATTTAACCTTGGGCCTTGGAATGATGAAGTAACTTGATTATTCAGTCCATTTAGTTAATAATTCAGTGATCTCACTTATTCACTTCATGTTACAAAGATATCCATTCCCAAGAATTGTAAATACAGACGTTTTCAAGTCCCTGTAACAAATTGACATACTGGGAATGTATGATGGGCATATAAATTTCAAATTTAATTAGGGCCTGGGAATGTGCAAGTTTAATTTGCGGAAAAACTAAAAGCTTTGATGTTGTGTGTTTTCTGTTCTAGGCCATTATGGTCAGGTGAATATTGATCATGTTTCATACTGAAAGATTTCAACCCTTAAATGCTGCTGTTTGTTTTTTTTTCTTCTGTGGGGTTAGCTGTCTTACTGTGAGACAGTTTTGTTATTCCCTGCTTAATTTAATCCTGCTAATGTGATGGTAAATGATTAACTTGCCTCTTTTGAATAAGATGTTAATGATTTTTCATTTCAATTTCCAGTGCCATTTACAGTCCCAGTGCCAACAAGGATACTCTGTCTGCCTTGGATTATCAGGGTCCCAAAAGGAAGCTCTACAGTGCTGTCCCTGGGAGACTTTTTATCGTTGTAAAGCCATATCAACCTCAAGGGGAAGGGGAAATTCACCTGCACAAAGGAGATAGAGTCAAAGGTGAGCAGCTAATTCATTTGGAATAAACCTTTTCTCCTGCTAGGTGGGAATTTTATGTTAAAATTCTCTTCCACAGGGGTGGAAATAATCTGTATGGTGAAAATGCTTTTATGCATTTGTTTCCTTGCAGGGTATTTTGCTCCTGGCTCTGTTTTGTAACCAATGCATATTTAGCTGCCACTTTAACTGCAACTGACATCAAAGTGCTGCCACAACTCACAACTATGTGCAGTAACAGCACCATTGTCTCTTACCCAGGGCATGGAATTTGCTGCTGGAGCCATTCCAGAGGCACCTCTCCAGGGCTTTAAGGGGCAGTAAATATGTCAGCTATCTAAACATCTCAGGAAGGGAATGGGGGTAGGGTCAGCTCTGCTTCAGGCCCTTTTCTCAAGGAAAATTTAGTTGGTTAAGTAGAAAATGTCCCCTCACGGGATTTGGGATAAGCAGGTAGGGAGACCCTCCTGTAAGTATAATTTGGGAGGAAGTGTGATGGTGCATGTGAAATTTTTGTTCGCTGCTGCACTTCCCTGCTAAGACCAGGTTTAAAACAAGGCCAAGCTTTGTTATTGCTTCGAAGGCAGTAAATACATCCAGATACAGCCGAAAAAACGGGAGATGGGGTGTACAGGACTTACGTTCCCAGAGTAAGGTGTGAGGCTGTGGTTTTGCACATCCAGGTAAAGCAGAGTAAAAGAGACTTTGTGTCGGACCCGTACAAATCAAACAGCAGTTATGGAAATCAAACAAAAGGGAATAAGTCCAGTGTCCTAAATAAAAGTGTTAAGCAGCTGCAAATTTTCTTGCGAAGGGAACCACTTATTTCACAAAGGAAGACTTCAAATGCCTCCTCCCTTGAGCATGCAAACAGTAGCTGGAAAAAAAAATAGGAAACCATTAGAAGGTATTTTTGCATTTTTATTTTTGGATGTACTGATTCTGAAGCATTTGTGGGTTTAATAATTTTTGTTAACTCCAGCCCTCAGAAGGTGTAGGACAGAAATCTGAAGGGTGCTATGCTTGAAGGTAAAACGTACAAAGTTAATTTTAAATGCAAAGGCGAAGGGAGAAGGTTAAAGTTAGAGTCTGTAGGACTGAAAAGATAATTTTACAGTTCTCAAGGTTATTCCCTGATCAGGTAGCAAGCAGTCATTATGATCTCATGGTTCACAAGAACTAGGATGAAATTTTGGGGGTACTAAATAACTTTCTCCACTCAGTGTTCACAGAGATCTGGCAGGTGGCAATGGACAAGGAATGAGTGGCTGTTCCATGGCAGGTGTTGGACACAGAGATGTTCAATCATCCTGTTGGATTTAAGGATGCAGGAATATTCTGTTTATGTAGAGGATGGAATATCAACAACACGGGTTCTTCTCACCAGAATATGACAACTCTGGGCAATTCTGGGAAAAGATAAGACAGAAATTGTGTTTCCTAGCAAAAGAAGAAGCACTGCAACAGGTTGCCTAGAATGCTGAGTATTTTAGAGGTATTCACTCTCTGGCAGGTGGTTTAGATTAGGTTTTGAGACTATTATATGCAAAAATAATCCCCAAATAAAGGACTTTAATTTCAGTGAAGTGTTTAATGGTTTTGAAAAATGAATTCAGGAGCCTTTGGTTCTAAGTTATTATCACAGTCACTGGAAAACTTTGCAGGCAGGAATTAGTCAACTTTTCATATTTTCATATAATGGTGTAGTCTAAATGTGAGACCAGTGAGGCACTCCAAACGTTGAAATAAAAAATGGAACTATGGTTAGGGTTTTTTCTTTGTTGGGAAAATGTAAGTTTATTGAATATAACACATTAATAATTACTGTCATTAAAAGAGGGACATGCCCATCCCACAGCAAATCATTCCTGCAGGGATTATTTTTTCAGCTTCAAGAATCTGATTTGCATGTTGAATTGAAGTCTGGCAGAGTTTTTCCAGGTCCATTTGTTTTAAAGCATTTTAGAGAACTTTGCTGCAGCAAAGTCTGGCGAGGTTTCTGTATGTGTTGGCCTGCTTTTGGAGAGAGTTTGGGAAAAGAGCAAGTGTACATAGGGATTGTCACTGTTACTCCCAAGGATGAAACCTTGTGAAATGTAATTTAAGGCTGTTTGCATGGCAGGGTTGGAACAGAGTGTGACAGGCTCCCAAAGCTAATCAAAGGGAAAACTTCCAGAACAAGATCAAATCCTATTTCGTGTTACCATGTCAATGGTTTCTCAGCTGCAGCAAAAAATATGTCAGAATGAACACGGCAAGGTCATGGAGAGAACAAAGAGTGCAGGGGAAAAGAGAGTGGTGCTGTAAAGAGGTATCCGTTGTGTAACAGTATTGAAGAAACCGCTCAAGCTTTCTGTGCCAAAAATCCAGGTCCAATTAAATCTGGATTCCCGCCCCTGTTTCAGTCAAAATGTAATTCTTGCTAGGGAATAAGAGATAGGACAAGAAGCAATGGCTTTGAACTGAAAGGTGGTTGATTTAGACTAGATTTGAGGAAGAAATTCTTCCCTGGCAGGGGGTGAAGCCCTGGCACAGGTGGCCCAGAGAAGCTGTGGCTGCCCCATCCCTAGAAGTGTCCACACCTAGCTGGATGGTGCTTGGTGCAATCTGGGATAGTGGAAGGTGTCCCTTTCACTGGGAAAAGGTTGGAACAAGATGATCTTGAAGGTCCCTTCCAACCTAAACTGTTCCAGGATTCTGTAATGTTTTAAAAAAATTACTCCATGTGAGCAGGATGGGCTCCCTCTCCATCCTTGAAAAGGACAGGCAGTAGAACTCGGAGTCCTCAGTGCTGTGGGAGTGCCAGAACTGCTGACTATAAGGAGATCCTGCTTTTTTTTCCTCTTTCTGAGCAGGAATTCTTGGTACTGGATGTATCTTCTGTCTTTTATAGACTTAGCAAGACCGTGGCCCAGTCAGCCTGTTTGGGGTTTAGCAGCTTGCTCTCTGAAGTGCTTGGAGGAAATGGGAGAATATTAAACCCCATGGAATTCAATTTTTCCTTCACTCTGGAAACATCTTAGCCTCACTGAGAGATGGAAAAGCTTTGTCTCAGCCCCTCTCCTCTGCCAGCTTGTTGACTGCACTGTTCTGTGTAAGACACTGATGCCCAAGTCCTGGCTCTTGGGTTGCTTTGGGGAGTTCAAAGGTGGCCTGGCACTGGCTATGGGATTGTGCCCTGTGTTCAGCCTGACCCCAGGGAGATGCTCATCACGAGTACATCCCATGAGACTAATCACAGCAAAGATGTAGCAAGGCATTTATAGCAGGGATAAAAAACCAGAACAACATATTGGAGAAAGGGATTACTTGGGAAATGTTTTTATGGATTTTCTTTTTCAACTTGGCAGAATTAGAAGAGTCACTGAGAAGGATGAATTCCTAAACTCTTGATGAAAAGTGCTTTCATCAGATGGAGATGGAGCAGGGTTGTTTCTTTTTTTTCTTTCTAAAACTGGTAGAAGTGCATGAATGACAATAGTTCGCTGTGTGTGATACAAGGAAATTGCTCAGAGAAATCTGTGAATGGGCAAGATTCAAAGAAAATGTAAACTAAACAAAATGATCTTGTATTAATAGGATATTACATAGCCTGTGCAAAAATACCTGCTGTATTTTTAGTTGTTAGTCATACACACTGACATCATTTGTATGTCTGCCACTCATGAGAGAAGAGCCATGGCTGCTTGCAAAAATAAATCTGATATCTTTATTTGTACCAGAACTGCCCTAATCTTATGTTTTCACATAAATGAAGGAAAGTTAGTTTGATTCCTCACTGAAACACTTCTAATATTTTGGTTTTATATATTTTGTTTCTTTCTTCCTTCTGTATCTAAAAGTTCATAGCCATAAATCTGCCACAATCCAAATGCACACAAACATATATAAGATATCTGTAGAATGAATTTGAACCAGCTTTTGTTTTCCTGAATTGAATTCTTGTGCTGGAAATTAAGTGGTCTCTTTGATAGCAAAACTCAGAGAATACAATGCTCAAAAATTCTTTGTGAACAAATTCACAGTTTTCTTGGCCATGAAGATAAAGCGATAAAGTTTTTGGGAAGGTCACAGCTCCGAGTTCCAGGTGGAGACAGGCTCTGGTCACTTGAAAACTAAACAATCAGAATTGTTTTCAGAATCTGGGTTATATTAAAACATATCTAAAATGCATATGAACTATCCTTCATTGACTTAGAAAGAAAAAACCCACCTGGTTCAAATACTTCGAGAGCTTTTGAAGTCTAACCCTGCTCATAGCTTTGTTTTTCATGGTCTCCCCAGATCCTTCTTTTTTCTGGGCTGCCCTCCCCCAACACTCTCAGCCTTTTCTAGCGTCCAATGTCTGGAAAAGCAGGGAGTTATTTCAGTACCTCAAATATGCCCCAGCAGAGTTTTCTATGAGCCCTCCAAGATGCCTCCGGTGCAGGCACAGTGTGCACATCACAGAAGGGTTGTGGTAAACTCAAATGCAGCTCTCAGCTCCATTCCTCGGGGTCAGAGGAGCAGGAGTAACTCAGTAGCAGCAGCTCAAGCACCTGCTCTGGGCAGGAAGTCAGTAGTTCTGTACATCAGAAATATTGACCCCTGTGACTCTGCTTTTATTTCAGCATGATCTCAGCCAGCAGGGCAATCCAAATATATCACTAACATTTTCATTTCTTGTGAAATCCACTTGTAAGTCATTTTGAAAAAAGAAAGATTATTAAACCCCTGCTGTGCTCAAAGATATTGCCAACAGACAGTGCTTGTGGGCAGAAGGAAAGTTGGTCTCCTGGGCTTTTGCACTTGTTAGATTAGTAAACAAAATACTGGGATGGGAAGAGCCTCAGAAAGGCTGTTCTGTTTCTTCAAGAGCATTTTGTACCTTGTGTGGGTAAGTGTGGCAGCAAAATTGAACCTAAGAGGTTTGCAAGGTATTGTTCAGCTGCTCTTTCACATGAAGGATGAAATGAATGTGAAATGGAATATTAATCTTACCCAGGTTCACCGGTCTGTTTTGCTTCCTTTGTATCTCCTGACTTGAATGGCTTGGTTTCAGTTCCTAACATGATAAACTATGGCTCATCACAGGTCCTATCCTAACTCATTCCTTCAAGCTGCATGTGCCTGAAGAGCAGGACAGAGTGGTGCTATCAAAATGTAACAAAGACCAGGACTTGCTCCCCGTCCAGCAGTAGAGTTCCCTTTGCTGTCAGAGGCTGTGGGAAGGGGTCAGGATGTAAAAGCATCCACAAATCCCCACTGTCATTGTGCTTGGCTACTTTAACACATCCTTTTTTGAATAGTCAACAACTGGCCTGGAATATTCAGTGGACAGGGAGCACCAGGAGTCAGAGAGGAGCTGTGAGTCCACTGGTGTGGAGCAACACAACTCTGCAGGCTCTGTATCTAGGTTGGCTTGGGGCCGCTTCTCCATTAATTCCCTCTGAATTCCCCTGATTTCAAGTTCAGGCATCACTGTGGAGAAGAGCAAACTTGGCTCTGACTGCACCTTCCTCAACAGAGCTGAGGATCAGCAGGGGAATTTTTGCAATGTTTGATTTCTGATCAAAACTCACATCAGTGCAGATTGATTTCTCACACCGTTTTCATCTCTCCCTCACTTTCTCAAAACTATTTCGTAGACACCTGAATAACAGGGAAAAGATGATCTTCATAGAAGATCCTGTATGGCAAGGGGAAAAAGCTCCCACAGAGGGCCAAATGTTGAACAGCACAGCTCACTCAGTTCTATTCCAACTGAGCCACGTTTCCTCAGATTTAGAGGATTACTTATTGCAGCTTATTGTGTTTGTAGGTTTGACGTAGAGAGCGGTTGCTCTGTTAGTAGCCCCAGTCATCTTCTCACTCCAAGGATCTTTTCCTGAAGTGCTGGTTTGCACTGTTCCTTTCCTGAGAAAGCAGAGGTGAGAAAAGGTGAAGAGGTGTTTTAAGTCAGGATCTCTGCCTTATTTCCCTAATTTGGTGACCTCCCATAACTCAAGCTGGAAAAAACCAGCTGCATTTCCCTCTCCCCCACAAGAAACATCTGTAGGGCCACAGTCCAGTCTGACTGCTCACGTCAATTAGCCAGAATCATTAACTGCAGATACACGAGGGTTCCCTTCCAGGCTGTTGGTGGAGTGCACAGGAAGCTCTCCTGGGTGGCAGCTGGGGCACAGTCCCTTGTGTGTGTGCTGGAATCCTCCCTGTGCCTGGCAGCAGCCTGAGGGGCACTGACTTCCTCCCCACTCCTGCTACTCTGACCTCAGGTTCTGTCAGGCTCTCTTGATGAGGTCTTTGGGAGCCAGAACCAGCCTGCCCATAAGGCAGACTAGCCTGATCCTGCTCAGCATCCCTCAGAGGGAGGGAGGGAGGGATTGCTGGCAGGAGCCAGGAGGGGCAGAGAAACAGAGTCAGAAAAATCCCTGTCTCTAACAGAGAGCAAGATTAGGTTGTAACTCATGCTGACCTCATTTATGTTGTATGTAAAGTTTGTTTTCATAAAGAATCATGGAAGCATAGGATGTTTTTAGGGGTTGGGGTGGATCTTAAGGGTCATCCACTCCTAATCCCTGGCTTTGGACACATCCAGGGATGAGACACCACAGCCTCCAATAACTACTCCTCCATAAATTGTCTGTCGTCTGGAATCTCTTGCCAAAGACAAATAATTCTGAAAATTTACATCAGACTTTTCAGCAAGGGAAAAGCCTAAATTACAATGTTAATTATTTCTGAGAGAAAAAAGTTAGGCTTCTACCAATTACAAATTAAAAATCTCCTGTATTTCAAAGAAGAAAATCTAGAGGCTTTTTACCTCAGGACACAAACCCAGAGTTCTTACATTAGCACAGGCTGGTTCAGCTGTTAATTTTCTTTTTTTTTCAATGGATTTCCAGCTTTATACATC
>VZUA01094646.1:12176-31335 GCA_013401035.1 Horornis vulcanius
AAATATTTGATATATATAATTTTCTGGCAGATTCTTACTGATTTTAAGTATAATGCTTTGCAGGCATTAAAATACGAGCTCCTGATTGGCACCTGCCTATCCATGCTTTCCTGTTATCCAGCTGTTTGGTGCTTATCCGATTTTGCTTTGCAGTTTGCTCACATCATTGGACACAACTCCTCTTTTAAACCACACTTTTGTTGTGAAAAGATGTCCCAGGATTCCTGATGTTACAAGAGCCTTTATTTCACTCTTACATCAGATTCTTTTTGTAATTCAGGTTGCGTGTGAAGAACCTCTGACCTGCTCTTACCATAGCAACCACACCTTTTGATTTAACCACAAGAAAAGGGAAAGCCACTGGAAATTAGAAAGCCTTATTACTAAATTTGGGAAAGTTATCCTTTGAATTACCATTGCTTTGTCCTTCAGCAGGGAAGACATCGATTAGAAAATCTCTTGCTGCTAACAAATTATCTGTTACAGGGGGTCTCTTAAACACTATTGGGAGAGGAATGATAGAAATTAAGGCCTCATTCTAAAAAAAGCATTCGTGACTACAATAGATAAATTACATTTTTTTTCTTTTTCCTTTAAGTTCTTCACGTTGGAGTGAGTGAAGCATTGCCAGTTTTTATAGATCTGTAGTTTATTATGGCCTTGGCTCTTGCTGCAGAATTTCTTATTAATGGCACCACGTGATGAGGATGAAGATCGTTTCAAGGTTTTAGGAGATGCAGAACTATGTAGAGCTCAACTTCTATGTTGGAATATGAGCTTGTCCCCAACAATTTGTCTGTCTCTGTGCATCAGCTGAACCTAGGGCTGTCCCTCATTTGCCTTTTGTGCCATCTTTGTGCCTCTTGCAGCTCCAGCAGGCTTTTCCTTCTTCTCCTGGCCCTCAGCATGATGTTTTTCCCAGAATGCTGAAGGCTGCCTGCATTCCAGCAGCACTCATTTCACCCTTCCACCTCTTTTCCATGGATGTTATGTCTTCAGGCAGGATGACACATGTTTTTCCTTTGCTTGGCTATTAGTGGTGGCTGATACTCAATAATTCATGTAATAATGGGCTAAAGTGGGTCTGGTTCTGCTCTGTAGGAATCCCTTTTCACCCTGCACACACAGACAGACTTCCAAGGCAAATCTCTTTTCCCAAAAGTGTTGATTTGCATCAGCTGCGACTGCCACGAACACATAAAATCACTCCATGGGTTTGAAATACCCAACTTCCTCCTTACAGTGCCTCTCTCTTTCTAGAGCTGGAAATATCCGTGCAGTTTGGAGTGTCAGCGGATCTGACAGATTAATAAAATACCAAATTCGGGAAGTCTGTCTCAACATCTAAGTAGTTTTTGTTCTGAGCATGGAGTGAAATCAGGACTGAGATTCAGTGCTGAAAACTCCCTCAAATAAAAGAAAAAAAGGGGAAAAAAAAGCAGCTAATTACTGGAAGAAGGACTCCTTCAATGTCTCACGTTTGGAAATTTCTTTTGGCTGGAGTCCTACAGTCTTTTATGACTGAAGTTAAATCAATGTACAGTAGGATTTGACAGTAATTCTAATATATGCATATAGGTTATTAAGCTTTCCTGGTTCCTTATATCTAAGAAATGCATTCTTATGTGAGCAGAGGTTACATTCTTAAAAATGTATTCGAAGCTGCCGAATTCCCCATTTATATTGGACAGATGATCAGGGAATGTTTTATGTAGCACTGAATTATCAAATGGACAATGTGTGTTAGTTAATGTGCACAGGCTTTAAACGTTTTCAACACCACCTAGAATACAGCAACATATTTTTTCATTAATTATGTCCCATGTTTGTTTTATGTAGACACACAAACATTTTTTTATTCAGCTCAATTTTCAGTGTAGAGTTGTTGGTGTCCTCCGAGGTCAGTTCCATGCCCCAGTATTCCATAACTTGCTAGGTTTATAGGAGTTATAGGTTTCCTCATATATGTCAGAAAGGTGCTTGAGAAATTGTGCATTTGGGATCCATCCAGGTGTAGGATTTTTCCTTAATGGATGTTTCCTGGGACTTAATATGTCCTTCTTACTGCAGTGGTGTGTAAATGTGCAGTTCACGGAATCTGTCTCTTGGAATATACTACATTATAAGGCTTAAAAGTGATGCATTTATAAACATTTTGCTGTCAAATGTCTCTGTTATTAGATGGCCATGCTCTGTAAGTGATACCACAAATAGCTTTGGGTTGCATTAATAAAAAGCCTGGTAAACATTTACTTTCAAATGCAGTTTTACAGATCCTGGTGCCTCAAACCAGTCTGCTTTCACATTACCAAGAATTATTTTTTTTAAAAAAAATTTTTTTTGGGCTCTGATTGATTTAGTTTTCATCCTGCTCTGTACTAGTGCACATCAAGTTCAGCTTCAGTGCCCCTGAGTCACAGCAGCTGCACTGATCCCAAGTTCAATTGCAGCCAGGGAGGGACCAAGGCTTTAAAGCCTGGCGAGGTTTTAACAGCACCAAAAGTGCTGGTATTGGAGACCATCAAAGCAGCTCTCCTTTATTTCCCTCCTGCACTGAAATGCCCTGCAGAGGCAGTATCCCAGGTACTGGAATCCCCTAGCAGAGAGATGGATTTAGGCTAATTAGCCTTGATTTTCAGCAGGGGCTGTTGGGCTGAGCTGGTACTCAGAGGATGGAGCTGGGATGATTTGGGGAAGCTCTGAGTGCCTGTGCTGTGTGTCTGATCCATATTCCCAATCAGCCTGGTTTTGTTGATATATCACCTTTGTTTCAATATTAATGTGCAGCATCTTTCTAACAGTACTTTTATAGTCTTGTAATATAGAGTAAATGTACAGTGGCTTGTAGGAACTCCTATAATACTAATTTAAACACCACAGCAAGTATTTAGGGTCCTTCCATCGCCATAATTCACCTCCACTTGCTTACTAATAAAATTGTTGCTCTGCAGGCTTTTGTCACAATCCTTGCTGAGTCCTAAAATTAATATCAAGATAATTAGAAGTGCCTTTTCTCCTATTGACAAATCATTCTCCTCCATATTGTTGTTTTCTTCTATTGAGAAAAAAAGAAAATCATCGAAATGTTTCAAAAGGCATCTCCATTGTGGATCTCACCTATGGGAGGTTCAAGTATTTGCTGTGTGTTCAAACTCTTAAATCATATTACTCAACCTGCATTGTAAATCCCTGGAGCTACCCACTAAATCAAATAACATGTTTTCTTAGGAGGCAGGAAAAGCAGGAGATATCAATTTATGTATTATTAAAATCCATTTCAGTGTGGGTGCAGTTTTACAATGGGTTCAGCACTTCATTTGAGCAGACAAGACAGTGGGTTTTTTCGGTAGTGGTATTACCATGTATTTATCCTTGATTAATCCAGCAGTGAGAACACTGATAATGGAATCAGTTTTGTGATGGCCAAGGAAACTTGTGGTAAAAAAGAATATGGGGTGTGGTTACAAAGACTGAGTAGAGATGGTCCTCCTTGAAGGTTACTCTGCGCCCATTTTGGGGGTAGCAGCATTAGTTATTGCACAATGTTTGCTTATTTTCAGTGATTACTGAGTGTGTAATGCAGTAGTTGTGTATTTGTGTGAGGAGGCAACATGTAACACTGCCTGTGTCTGCCCTGTTTAGTGCTGAGCATCGGAGAAGGTGGATTCTGGGAAGGCAGCACCCGGGGACATATTGGCTGGTTTCCTGCAGAGTGTGTGGAAGAAGTTCAGTGCAAACCAAATGAAAGCAAACCAGGTAATCACATCAAGCTGTTGTTGAACCCTAATGTGACAAATGCCACGTGTCTGTCCCAACAGAGACATCAGGGCCTTTGTGCACTGCTAGAAATGGGAGAATTGGATAAAGCTGAGCAGCTGAATCAAAAAATACAGGTGGGTTTATTGGTTGGATTTTAGTGTCCAAGCAAATGGACTTTCTCATGAAAAACTACACGGGGAAGTACCAAAGCTTTTACACAGAGCTGTATGCAGATGTTTTGTATAGGATTATGTTGGGTTTTTTATTTTCTAAAGTGTGGGAGAATGTCTAAAGAGACAACTAAATAAGGGAAGAAAAACTGGCCAGTCATCTCCCAGTCTGAGATGGGGAGATGCATTTAACTCTTGTTCACAGCCCTGCTGACCTTTTCCTGAATGCTAGGGGAGGCATCCTTTGGTGGGATGTCCCAAACCCATCCTTATTGATGACAAAGGATATGGAATCCTCCTTTAGCAGACACGTGTATTGCCACAGGTGACTTTAGGCAAGGAGCCTTTATAGTCCTGGTATAATAAAAGAAAAAGAAATCTACATTAAAGCAGGTTATTTTAAGAATTACCTACCATCTCATAATTTCTCTGCTTTTAAGAATTAAGATGTGAGGACATCCTCTCTAATTAAAAGCTCATTATAAATGGGCTCTGAGAATATAGTTAATGTTCTCCAGGAGTGTATGCAGTTTGAAATCAGCTACTGATGTGTTTTTAGATCTCTGTTGTATTGATTAAGAACTTCTGGCATCGCACAGATGATACACTAAAATTTATGCATTGTGTCATTCATTTAGAGATGCTTTTCTTTTATGCATATCATTATAAACTGCAAGGTACACTTCTCTTTTTTTTTTTTTTTCCTGTGTGGAGATGTTGTGCTTCCTTTTTTATTTCCCTTTTGAGAGACGAAAAGAGGAGGAGGCACAACCAGATCTAATATTTGGAGAGAATGGATCTGGAGGCTCTGAGAACAGACGGAGAACAGTTGTGTAGCTCTTCAAAGGGCATGAAAAAAGTCAGAATTTAGAGATGGAAGTGTATTAAACAAGGGGAAAATTGAGGCTGGAGTTGCCCAGTGTAGGAACGGTAACCCTGCATTAAATTTGAGCTGTCCATTTGTCTTCAAATCTGAAGAGAATTCTGAGGAGGGCATTAAATAAAGTTCTAAGATAAGACAGAAGTTTTGCATCTTTTTAGTGATTTTGAAGAGAGAGTAACTGAGCCTGTTTTTTAGAAACCCTTAAAGACTTCCTTGTGAATTACTTCAGGAGGTAAATTCAGGATTGTCTTAGTAGATGATGATTCTTTTTTGAGCAAGAATTTCTTTGATCATTCAAAGGAACACAAAAATTAAGAAAAGAATTGTCATAAGAGAAACAAAAGCATTACGAAAGCCTGGAAGCAAGAAAAGAATATAAACAGAAGCATATTACAAATTTTCTGACATGGAATTATGAAGATTTATGCCACGTGTCTGGCAAAGCACCAGACATTTACTGTAATTTATAACTATTGCCTTCTTTCTGATTGTTTTCCTGTTTGCTTATGGTACAGTGGGAATAATAATGTTAACATAGCTTAAGGCTTTAAATATGCCATTCTTCTTCTCTAAAATGGATGAAAATGTAATTAAATAGGAACAAAAGGGACACATTTTCTCTGGCAGTGAACTTGTGCACTCCCATGTTTTTCTGGGCTGTCTCAAAAAATGTCCCGCACCCAGAATGAGGTTCTGTGAGTAATGTGATAGAGGTTGGAGTTGGGAGGGAAATGAAATATACGGAATGCACAGTGTGTGCCATATTATTATTGAAATATGGCATGGAGTGAAAGCTGCTGATCACAGAATTGCTCTGTGCATTCCCCCTGCATAGGAAACAATGGGAATGAAAGGGGAAAGCTTTATAAGCAAAAATCAGCCAGTATTCCCTCTGAGTACAAATGCAGAAGTAATTTAGAAAAATGTGTTAGGCATGGTGAAATGATTAGAAATTAAATTAGATCTGCTGGGATTGCTGAAAGAACATCAGCTGAGAAACATCACAAACTTGTGCCACTTGCAAGAATTTGCATCGTGGTCTTTGCAAAGCAGCAGAACTTATGATAATGATATAGAAAGTAGATCATTTCAACGTGGAGGAAATGAAGCTCAGACTCAGCCTTTTCCACACCAGCACCACAGCAACAGTTCTTTCCCATCAACGAGATTTAGGAACATTTCTTCCAGCAGCTTCCCTTTGCTATTAAGTTTGAACAATTGTGTTTAATAGAGGCTTGTCATTTGCACGCCATGAGCGAAGGAAAGAGGAATAGTTCTTGGAAAAAACAAACTCCAATTAAACACTCCAGGCCCAGTAAAACTGCCGGGCAGGTGTTTCATGTCAGCCTGAGGTATAATCTCCCTTCTAAGGAAAGTTCAATTTTTAGGGAACTTTATTGCAATCCCAACTGTTCTCTGGAAGTGGGCAGGAAGGAACAGCACCTGCTTCCTGTGCTCTCGTCAAAGATACTGTGCCAGCTTGGCAGGTTCTGTTTTCCAAAAAAAAATCATATTGACTGGCATTAATTCTACATTCCTTCTTTAATCCTTCATTAATTGAGACTTATAGGAATTGCTCCATTATTTTGCTAGGGTTGATGCCAGGACTATGGGCTTCTAATTATCCAGGTTGTCTTATTTGCCCTTCAATAGCACCTCACAGGACCTGCTGCTTTCCAGTCTGAAGAAGTTCCCTTGACATTTTGAGGTCCAATGGAAAAAGAACAACAAAGAAAATCAATGTTGTGGTTTGCTAAATCCTTTTGCCTGCTTTTAGATAATTCTTACAAACAAAACCTTTGTGCTACCATGTTTTAAAAAGTGTAGCCTTTGTACCCAGTTGTTGACATTCTCCAGAATTATTCTGAGAGTAGAAATATTCTCTCAGATGAGGTTGGCACATCATCTTGTATTTTACCTGCTCAAACACCGAATACAAATGTCACATATTTACTCTTTCTGCATTGACAGTTACCTTGTGTTATTCAGTAATGAGCCAATTTCATTCTGAAATGTCTTTCTATTCTGAAATATGTTAAAATATTGTATTTTTTTTTTGATAAAATATTCTGGGTGAGTTGGAAAAAAGCTTCTCCTGCTTTAATTTAGATGTTCCTGTTTGCTTTTCTTCCATCATAAGGTATTATACGAATTTGAGAGACTTACTACATAAATGCTTTCTATTACACTTGTGATTTTATGCTCCACATCCTTCAGAATTCAGGGCTATATGATTGCCCACAACTGAGGTGAAGCATTCATTTTCAGGCAGGAACTTATCTTTAACTACACTCCAACTTTATTATTTATTATTCCTCCCTCCCTAAATTGCCTGGAGAACTCCTAGATTTTACAAATGATACTGAAATGAAGGCAGACTCAGCGGGTCTGAGTGACTCTTGATATCTTTCAACTCTTGGCCTCCTCAATGCACCTTTCCTTGAGTTCCAGCCTCATTTTTAATATTGCCTTAGGATGAGTTTTCATTCCATACCCTCCTTCGTGCCTTTTTCTATCCTGTGGCCTTGGGATACACCTTATTACTAGTTGTAGGAGTGCTGGGAGTTTATTTCAGACTAGATCTGGTGCGGGCAGTGACCATCAGCAGTGCTCCAGAGCTCGTTTTTCCAGGAAAGGATCCGATCGAGCAGCCCGAGCTGTGCCAGTCCTGGCACACACACTGGCAGGGCACATTCCCGGTCCTACGCTGTCCATGGAGCCGTGCCCGTGCTGGCCTCTAGTGTCACAGCAGCCTCTGCCAGGCCTCCAGACTGGCATTTCCCGTCCCAAGTGGCACAGGGGCACGGAATGTTTGGGTTGGGAAAGACCTCAGGGATCGCCGGGACCACCCTGTCAGCCAGACTGGGTGCCACGTCCCATCCTTTCCTGAGCACAGCCCTGTGCTTTTGTTTGGTATTCCTTATTCCTGAGCTTCCAGTGACTTGAAAACATAGTGACAGATTATCCAGGAATAGCAGAGTTCCCTTGCATTTTCTTTTTTACCTGTGTAACCTTACGCTCCTATTATAAGCAGCAATCCTTATCCAATATTCCCTCCCGATCCCAGAGTTACCAAGCAAGTCCAACCGTGTTAATAAAAAGAAGTTTTTTGTTGTATCTGGAGCACAGAATTTTCTGGTTTCCAAACTCTTAGTTTTTACTGCCCTGTGCGTTCAGTAAAACCAGATTTGTTCCTCATTTCCACCATCCCTTTTTATAATTAGCACAACACCTTCCCAGGCAATCGAGTCAGCCAGGCTGCTAGAAAGTGGATTTGTCTTCCTGCAAAAAGGAAAAATGCTTTACTGTGGATTGAGGAGCTGACATCTGTATTGGCCTTCCAGAAGGACAGGAGTCTTAGTCTCCCAAATCTGCTGTCTGGGCATAATAGGTACCCATATGTAAAACCAGTGCTTTAGCCCACATAATTGATTCTATGACTTCGTGTTAAACACAGCAGTGGAGGGGGAAAAAAAACAGCAAACAAAAAACCTTTTCATCCAGCCTAAACGACCCACCTTTTAGAAATTACCCAGATTAGCAAAATTCTTTTAAACATTTTTTTCCTGGTTGGTTACAAGCAGTTCTGGCTAATTTTTAGCTAGAAAAACAACTGAAGAATAAATAGAAATATTGTGATTATTAGAACTCTGAAAAATTCGATGCACAAATAACTTTGGAAACCACTAGAAAGAAGTGAGTTTCAATGAGACAGAGAAGATGGTATCTCACCAAATAAGCAACTCAAGGGTTTTGATAATAAATTTTGATAAATTCTCAAGATTTCACCTTGAGTAGAAGGTACCTGTGTATCTGTGACAGAGCTTTTGTGCAACTTAAACTGTTTGTTGTGAGCAGCAACAGTTAAGGACAAAACATTGCTGCAGCTGGAAGGACTAAATGGAGGAAGCATGAAAGAAATTTATGTAAGTGAGGGAAAGATATTTTTGTTGGGAAAGTTAATCACAAACATTGTCATGGCAGTAGTGTAAGGAGCTAAGAAGTTCTGAGAGCTGGGAAATGTGTTGTGACTCGACAGTGCAGGCTGGACTCAATATGGCCAAAAGAATATAAACCCAAATTAAAATCAAATTTTAAAAGGCAAGGTTGCCTCACTTGCAGTTGAAAAAGTGTGCTGTGATGCAAGTACAAAAGCAGCCATTTCAAATGGATTGAAAACTTGAGAGATGACTATTACACCTTCATTACATTATATTATATCTTTGTAATCCCAGTCAGGCTCCTGAATGTGGGATCCCTTGGCAAGCCTGGAACCCAGAGCCCAAGCTGACAGGTCAGACACTGTTCAGTCAGTCCCTCTGCCTTGAAGGATCCTGGCCAAAGCTCTGACCCCTGAAATACTCTTTCTTGGCTTGTTTCTGTGTTTTTGCACAACCAACCACCTGGCTCATGGAATTCTGAACAATTTCATCTTTTGAGGAGTAATTTTCTGCCACATAAGGTTTCCCATGGATGAATCTGTCATTAAAAAAAATGGGAATGGATGACAACCCTCAACACAGCGATCGTCCACGAAGATATTCTGTGTTCTGATTTATGCTTCAGGAAGATCAGGAATATGCCATATACCATATTTTTGCTTAAGCTGCATTCTCCTCCATCAGTCAGTAAGAAAACTATACTGGAACAAAATAAAAAAATTAAAAAGAAAAAGAAAAGGATTAAAAACAATCAGTGCAAAGAACTAGATGTGAGGTACTGGCAAGACAGCCCACAAAGCCCAGCTGACAAAGGAGCTTGGTGCAGTAATAATCAACTAATTCTGACTGCTCTCTGTAGATGAGGATGTAAATCAACCTCATTTTTTGGTCTCAAGTAATGGAAATTCAAAGAATGAACCTCAGCAAGTTTCTGCGCTTTAGCTTTGCTGAGCGAGGCATTTGTGTTCCTGGTAATGATAAACAGCAGTTTGGGAAAAGGCTCTGAAATGAATCATCCCTCAATAATAATGGGAATTGGGAGGCAGAGGTAACTGGGGAGCTGCTTGTATCTGCAGGCTGGCTGTGGAAGGGAGCCATCTGCTCCCACACAACCAGCACCGTGTCCTCTCTGGCCAAAGGTGCCTCAAAAGGCCTTTCCTTCTTTCAGTCTTCATCTTCTGAGCAAGATGCAACAGAGATTTCTTACTCTAATGGGAGTATTTGTTAGAAATCCTTGGGAATACTGGGTCTACCAATCCATTTCTCAAATAATGATACCAGTCTGGTTTGTAGGAAGAGTAAAACAAAGGATTCCATGCTATTAATTTCATCATTTGTCCAGGTTTTGAGGCCTGCATAAAGCCAAAACATCAAAAAATTATTCAAATTAAAAAAAAAAACAAACAACAAAACCCCCCCAAAACCCCAAAAAACCAATCCACCAAGCCTATGTCTAGACCTTGTAGAGGATGTAAGCCTGTCTGCATGCTTATCTCTGAATAAGTAATTTTTAATTCATAATATTTTACTGTCTGGCCTTTGCAGCTGACATGTACTTCATCCCTTTCACTCCCATTTCCATGCTTGCTAAGAGCCACTTAGGAATAACTCTAATCAGCTGGAAAGGAGCAGCACAACTCTCCAAAGCATTGAAATAGGCTAAAAATAAATTGCATGGCAATATAAAATGAGAGTTACGTGGTAGGAAACTCAACATTTCCAGTGCATCTGGAATTGCTGCTGTGTGAAATCGGACATGCAGGTGGGGAGTTTTTCCTCTTCTGGTTCTTTCTGCATTATTTTCCCCTCAAGAAATCATCTGTCACACCACAGAAGATCAAAGAAATGCAAACTCTGAGGGATGTCTCAAGAAAGAAGTTACTGTGATGGTTTATCACTTTTACTTTCAGTGATGCATTCCCATTTTCTGTTCAAAATCATAGCCCATGGAATATTTTCAAGTCTGAGAACAGATAGAGACATCAGAGATGGCTAATGTTACAAATTACTGTAGAAGCACCAAAAAGTTAAAGATGTGAAGTGAATGATTTATGAAGTGATGGAGCCTCCTGGGGAATTTAAGCCCAATTATTGGTTTAAGATAGACTACTTCAGCTTATGGCAGAATTTGAGCAGCCCTGTTCTGCAACATGCTAAAAACCTAGGAGTAATAGCGAATCTTGTGATTCCCTGTTGTTCTTGTGGAAACTACTCATATAACATGGTTTTTTCAACCCATGAAAATCTGTTTTGAGCTACTTGAATTTTAACAAACCTGGCAGGTCTTAATGACAAAACTCTGTAGCTTTCACCTCCTGGAATTCTGGGGCGTTTCAGATTTCATGGAGAACATATATTTTAGTGATAATATCTCTGTATTAATTGTTCTCTTTTGTTTGTTTTTTTTTCAATTAGTGGTACTTTATAATATCTTACGAATGTATGATCAACTATAGTTGATCTTTTTGCTTTCTAAAAGTATCTTAAATGACAGTAGCAATAGCTTTAGCATCCATTGTTTTCCCCTTGAAATTCTGTTTAGCCAGGATTCTCTGATGCACCTATGTAAATATAATTTATATCAGAACCTGACTTCTGTTGAAATCATTCTGGCTATCCATCAGGATTAAATAAAATGCCATAATTCATATAACTCATTACATTTAGCATGACCTAACACTTTTAAAAACAACTTTGAAAAAAAAAAAAAAAAAGGCAAGGCAAGCCTTAGATCTGTACATATTTCAAAAGTGTTGATAAGTCTTCTTTTTCTGCTGTACTAAATGACACATTGGGGCTTTTTTCCCCTTCTGATTTTTAAAGGCTCAGATAAAAGGCTTGACAACAGAGGCTGAAAACTCTTTGAAACACTCCCCAGTTAGTTGAGATAAAATTCTTCGTAATTTAAGGAAGATGATGGAGCAGCTGCTTCAAGTATGGCAGTGCTGGAGGTGATCAGGAAAACGGTGCCTAAAAAGAGCAGCTGTCAGATAATCCATATTCTGTCCTGAAATCATGGCACTGCTTTTTGCTCTCTCCTTTGCTAGAGAGATCAGCTCATTTTATTATAGATCAGTACTAAAGGGACACTCTGGGGTCAGAAATAGTTTATTGATCTTCAGGTAAAACAGACAGACCTGAGTTAATGTTCTCAACTGTGAACTCACAAAGTGGATTGAATTTTAAATTATAGTGTAACCTGGTTATGCTATTTACACACAAAAGTGTGCTTGTGTTTGTAGCTGAGTTTGAAACTTGGGCTTTGCTTTTGGAACTGAAATGGAAGATGTCCATCAGCTTTCTCAAACCTCCAGTCAGTCCACAATTCACAAATATAAAATGTGGCTGTGAAAGTCAAGCTGATTTTGTGGATGATTTACAAGCAAAAAGCACTTCAATGTATTGTTTCAGGTCTTTTTTTTTTTTTTTTTGTAGGCAAGGGTTTCACTCTAATTATATAACAATCACTGAGACTTTTCTCTACACTTGTAGTAATGTTTTGCACACATCAAGAATTAGTTTAGTGCTGTCTGGAGAGATATTGAAAATAGTTCTGTATTTTGGCTGCTTTCCTGAAAATAATAAATGTTATTATACTGCATACACTGTACAACATATTAGTAGTTTAAGGAAATTAAATACAACATATCTTTATCTCATACTTTGTTTGTCAGGCAAGTTATAAAGCTATGTTTTAAATGTTATATTAACATTTGTTAGTCAAGACTTTAAAAAGAAGGAAAATAGTTACATTCCTAACTGTAAATCCTTATAGATTATACTCATCCTGTCATTTTGCCAGGGTCAAACTTCTTCTTTGGGTTGATCTCATAGGAAACTCTGAGGCCCTAGGCCACTTTTTGAGAGAAAAATGCAAATACAGATGGGAAAATCCAAGACACTTTCCCAAAATCCCCAAATTTTCATGCTAAGATTCTATCATCCAAGGACAAGACACAGCTACATGCAGCAAACAAAAGACTGTCAGAAGAAATAATGCCAGAATTGGTTTATTTTAAGAAGCAGAAGATGTTTCTAATGTTAAAGATTTTTGCTAAGAGCTTGCCCTGGAGCAGGAGAAACTGAAGATTCTTGTTTAATTTTTAGAAAACAAATCTTAAGGGTGTAGTTTGTTTTCGAATGGACACTTGAATTCCTTATTTGTTTTAATATTTTGATTATAAAAGAATTACCATTTTCAGGGTGAGCTGGTGAGGTATTACCTGTGGTTTGGGCAGCAGGTGGACAGGTGAAAAAAGAGGATGACTCTTTTCCTGCAGATGTCTTGTTTATTGGGGGAGAGGGCTGAGTCTGTAGGAAAACAGGGATGTGGAAATGATTGTCAGAGGGGTGATAGATCATTGCCCTGGTGGGTAACCCCACTTTTTGTGTTTCCTGAGCAGCCCAGCAGTGGGATGATGCCCTTCCTGCTGAGCAGCCTGCTGCTGCTTTCCTCCCTGCAGCAGCAGAGGAATGCTATTCTTAGGAGTGGATGTCCTCGGGTCCCCACTCCCCCAAAGCAGATTGCAGGAGTGCTGGGAAGGACAGACACTTCTTGGCACACGCAGGGCTCGGTGCCCCCGAGTAGCTCGGGGTGGGAAGTGTTTGTGAGGCTGAGAAGCAGGGAAGGACATGCACCTGGGGAGCAGCGTGGCTGCAAGTGCTGCTGGAGCCATGAATTAGGGTGTGCCATGACCTCCAGCTTCTCTTTGGGTGTGTTTTTAACTGTGCTTTTAATGCTGCCACAGAGATGGAAAATATATACATATTTTTAGTTTTGTTTGTGTGCAAAACTTTCTGTAAATTGTTCCCAAAACAGTGACTTCTGTGTCTAAAGTCTAAGTAACCTTGAAACCAAATTGTATTTAATCAGGCTGTGTCTCGGAACAGAACTGTTAAATAATACTGAACTCCTCATTAAACAGGTGTTGAGTTTATTAGCATGTCTTATCTGTCTAATAAATGCAGGTGATACTGATTATTTAATGAGAAGCTTCACCTCTACCAAGATGTTTTTAAGTATTCATTTTGATAGATGTTTTAGGGTTCAGTTCTGAAAATAAAAAATACTAAAGTTGAACTATAATGAGCTACATCATAGTTCCTGGATTTGGAGATCCAGTGAGGTTCCTACCCTGCTGATAGAGCTGGAAGACTGAAATGTATCCTAATAAATATTTCTGTTCAAAAGTAAATCTTTAGCATTTTTTCAAGTCCTGACTTTACTTTGGAGGATGCTGCAACTCATCGCATTTAAAAGTTATGTGGAAATACTTATGTTAATCAGCCAAGCACATCAGAAAGTTCTTGCAGGGCTGTTTTGATCCAGTTTAAGATGTATTACTGAATCTTTTAAAAGTAAAGAATCAGTAAATGGTTGGTTATCCTTCTTCTGGATTGACCTCAGTGGCAAATAAGGCAGCATGTAAAACCTACCATCAGATCAGCTCAGAATTAAGAGATATTAAGAATTTTCCTTGAAAAACACTGCCCAGTTTCTTAGGTTGTGCTACATGGAAACAATATTGGTGAAGTGTTTCATGTGTCATTAAGCACATGTAATTTTGGGATTCTCCCAGTGTTTTCCAGTACAACTATAAACAGGGATAAATTTCAAGTTGTCATATTTTTTTTTTATGAAGGACAAGCTTGAAAAAGCATCCAGTATTCCAAGATGTTGGCAGAATAGAAGGAAAATAGTTGGCAGCAGGATCACAGGTACTGTCATGCACACAAGGACCAGGATCTGGGCTTTCTAACAGGATTCACCCTGACAAGGATTTTCCCTTAATAATCCTCCTGTTTCAGATAGCTCAAACAGATTACTCGGGCAACTGGAATGGGTAGGTTTAAAATACCACTTATCCCTGATTGCTGGAATTTTATTCTGGCAAGCATTTGGGAGAGCAGCGGTTGTTTTGGGTTTTAAACCAGAACTTGCAGCTTAACTCTGAAAAAACCTTTTATAGTGCAGGCTCTGGAGGATGCAACCTGTCACTAAGTGGCAGATTTATGGTTTGACTTGCAGCTCTCATTTCAAAGCACAGAGAAACCACACTAGCCACAACAACAGATAGTTTTGAAAGGAAATCAATCAGCTTGAAGTGATTATTGCCTGAATATTACTGAATTCTCAGTCTGGCATGCCCACACCCAGGTCCATCATCTGCTCAGGTTTGGCAGACACAGACTGGGATATCTTAGAGTATTGGGTCACTAAAAGGTTGTGAGTGGCTTGAAAAGTAGTTCGAACTGCAGGTACGAATTTAAATTGCCACAGTCCCTTTCATTCTGATTTAATTTTTTTTTAATCCAGTCTAACTTCATACCTTTAGATTAAATTAAATTTGCCCATGTAGTTTCTTATAGTGAAGTTTTAAGGTAAAGGTTGCAAATATGTCACTTGAAGGAGCATGAAAATAAGAAACCCATTTTATTCCACCCCCTGAAACATGTAAGAATGGCTTTAATGTTTGCCCAAACACACATGAAGAGTTATGATTTAACATTATTGCCATTCATAAATGTGAGAGGCCAGTGAATTCCTGGAAACTGGTTGTTTTTCTGGAGCTAAACTGCATTTTTCTTGGAATGTGGCTGATACAAAGCATTAGGACACTTAAAAATTGCATCATTGCTGATAAAAGATACTTTTACAGCTTTAATTTTAAATCTATACTGTTTTTAAAGTAGTTTGGGCTCATTTGTATTTTTTGAGGAAAGTCTTTTTCTTGTAAAGATACATTTTAAATGTTATTTCTGAAGCCTGTGCTATATAACATTGTGTCTTTCTCTCCTGTGACATGTGTACATGCCATGTATATTTCAAGCGCTCGTTTTTGAGGTCCTAAATCAGGTTTTACCTGATTTTGCAATACTTGTTTTGCTTACATGATCAGACTTTCATGTGAATATGAGAACACCAATGATTTTTCTCTTCCTTGATTTTTCCCCTGATTTTCTTGCTGAGCTATTCTAAAGTAAAAAAAAAAGTCAAAGATACCCTGTAGACCATCTTCCAAATGTGCATAATACATAACCTGGTGCTTCATGTTTTTCAGCATCTCAGAAGCAAGAACATATTCTGAATTGTTATTATATGCATTTGATGAGCTATCTAATGGTTTGGTGACAATATTTAAGTCAGGGTTTCTTGAAGTTAATATATTGTATTACACAAATCAGTTCATTCCATTAGTATCCCAAACATCTGAAGTATCTGTTTGGGAGCTCAATAAATCAGACTGTTCTGGTATCTTTATCTGGGATATCAATATTCAAAAGCCTTCCTACATCCTGAACGTGCTGATTGCACCTTTTTCCTTACAGAAAATCAATTACCCTGCCCTACAGCAGCAGAATTTTAAATAGATACAATCCAAACTTGAATTTCTGATTTGACTCCTGGATGCTGTGTGTGTTCAGCTCTTCTGTGGCCCTTGTTTAAAGTCAGGATAAGGTCACCAGAGTGCACCTGATACTTTGCAAAAGCTTTTCTTTATGTTTCCTAACAGCCAATATCATCAAGGGTGGGAGGCTTTGAAGGGGTTTCTCTTGGCTGTCAGACTGGACTCAAGTTTTTCAAAGAGCCATCCCTAGTGAGCTTTTTTCTTTGACTTGGTCTCATGTTCCTGGCTCACCAAAATTTGGGATTAGCATCCTTCTCTCCCAGCCTATGTTCTGAGTGCTATCAGAGCCAGTGCTCTGATCCCGTCGGCTGCCATCCAAAAATTACTTTTTTTCCAAGTAAAGTCAAAATTCATATGTGTGGGTAGCAAGAGCAGACAGGGCCTCTACTGAATAGGAAATGGTGGGGAACAGTGAATGCCTCAGTGTTCTGCTGTTCGTGGATGCACACGGACACGAGGCTGCCAGAAACGTTCCCTGAGACAGAAGCCCCGTTCCGGATGGAGCGATTGGAGCACGGAAGGAGTGACAGATGTGCCAAGGGATGTCCTTGAATAAAACCACCCTGGCTAAGGACTTAACCCTTCTGCTTCTCCCACGCACGCACAGGGTGATGGAGATGCCCCTGGCAGTTGATGTGTAACGTGTGCTCTGAGCTGCGTTTTCGGGAGCAGCCGCTGCATTCGGTAGGTGGTCACTAGATGGCATCTTTGGGTACCGAATTTAGGGGAAAATCATCTCGAACGTTGCGTTTGTGCTCAGCCTCGTTTCAGTTCACACTTATTTCTGCCTGGATATAAAAACTTAAGAAAGGACAAGCCAAGGCTGCAGGAGTCGGGGGGAAGGAAGCATCTTTCTGTATTTTTTTTTGTACTTTCTGAGCAGTGGGGTTCATCTTGAATTCAAATAATTACGTGGAAACATTTTGGAATACTTTTCTAGCTAATATCTGGGGAAATTTTTAGATTACGTATGAACTGCAGATCTAGGAATCTGTCATTTGTGGGTTTTTTCCTCACACTCCTTACAGATGATAGTCAATCACTAGGAAATTTCCAGATAAAATCACATCTTCAAAGCACTTAAACCTGAAAGAAACCAGTCAGCAGTTACCAGCAAGGATTTCCGGGTTAATACCAAAACAACTTTTGCAGCAAAGAAGATGTCTAGCCTCTAATCCTTACAAATTAAGATACCTTTTTATANTTAATTTGAAGGTAATGTTGATCTCTTTCCTAAAACCAGCTGAAGGTGAGGATAACTCAGTAGGTGGCAGTCCTCTTAAACTAAAGAAGAAAGAGTGTGACTATCAGAGTGTGGGATTTCAATGCAACGAAGTGTTTATTAAACATTTCTATGTCATTCAAAGTCAGTATGGCTTGCATCTTTTATTTAGAATCCTCCAAGCTATTGACACTTTCTTTTTCCTATCTGGAGCTGTTCTGTAAAATCGTAATAATAACCATCTAAATGTTAAATGTGTTTGAGAAAAGTTCTTCTTGCAGACTTCTTCTCCCAAATGCTTCTCTGTGTGTCTAGAGCTTGTTTTGATTTTGTTTTCTCCTGTTTTTGCTTCTCACACAACAAGAAGGATCTGCACTCACAGATTACCCAGTGTTTTCATCTGAATTTCTTACAGGGTGATCCTTAGAACAGGAATCACTGTTCTGACTCAATAAATGGCCTGTGCTGTTAAAAATCTCCTCTTGCACTCTTCCCACTGAAGTGATATCCTTTGGGAATGGTGTCAGCTGCCTGTTTCCCTTTCACCCCGTGGCAAAGGTGGTCTGCCATGGGTTTGTATCCGTGATGCTGTAGGATCCATCACCCGGATTGTTTCCTTGTTGTCAGCAGCATGAGGGACCTCTCTTTGATTCAGTCCTCTTGGTTGCCATGGCAGAGAACAGTTGCTGGTTTTTTATCTTACCTACATGATAACTTGTTACCCCAGCAGTATGCAAACTATTTGAAAAGTAATAGCACAAAAATACATTTGTTTAAAATAAAAAAAAAGCTAGAGCTTTAGTGGTGTAGAACAGTGTGAGTTCAAATCCTGTTAAATATAACTCCTGTTGCCTTCATCCCCCTGTGTGCTTGCTTCACTCCCAACCCCTTTCAGGGAGCCTACAATCACTCCCCCTTGTGTGAAAGCAGTACACTCAGAGAGACTTTAAAATAAAGCCAAGGGAGTTGATTGTTTTCCTGAAACACAGAAGGTGTAGGTGTCACAGAGGCAAAAAGCTCTGATAACCTGCTGAAGGTGCTCTAACAATGTTGGTTGACACACGGGGGGCTCAGCTAGGAGCAGGTTGAAGGGAGATTCTGATAAAATTCAGGAACTTTTGACTGTGACTGTGGCTTGTCCGTCTCCCACGTGTTTGGCCAGAGGTAGAGTGTGGGGAGAAAAGGTGGCAAAAATACAAATATTGCCAAGGAGGTCACTGAAGATGAGGCCAAAGGATGTCTGAGAGAAATAAATAAGTGTTGAATAAATGTCTTATACTGGGGCATGGTGTAAAAGTGAAAATTGAATTTGCTGCTGCAGCTTCTGTGTGTGAAGGTGTGAGGGGATGACTTCTGTGGGTTTTACCCAGGTACAGATTGTCTATGCTTGATAAATCGTGGAAGAGGTAGTCAGAGAAAACTGTTGTATCCTGGGAAGCTCTTGGAGCAAATCTGTATTGTAGTGGTCTAAAATAAACAGTTGTGTGGGGTTTTTTTATAGTCTTGTCCACTAGGAAAAAATATGTTTTTAAATGTAGTAGGATTCCATCACTTTGCATAATGTACTGGAAATACAGTCAGTGGAGTAGAAATAATTAAATGAAAAGAGAGTGGTTGATGGTCCTTTAATCTTTTTATGTGCAGCATAAATGCCAAAGTAAAGTACACAACTCTAATAGCTACTTAATGGCCATGCAGGATGTTGTGCAGTGGGCAAATAACTCTGCAAATGAAGAACTGCTGCAGGAATCTTTAAAAAAAAAAAAAAAAAAAAG